>JAQZBX010031425.1:0-26332 GCA_029593785.1 Cabassous unicinctus | reverse complement strand
TTTATTTATTTATTTATCCCCCCTTGCTGCTTGTGCTTGCTGTGTCCATTTGCTGTGTGCTTTTCTGTGTCTGCTTGTCTCCCTTTTATTGGGTCGTCCTGCTGCGTCAGCTCACCGCGCCGCGCGGGCTGGCCTGCCTTCACCAGGAGGCCCCGGGAATCGAACCCGGGGCCTCCCATATGGTAAACGGGAGCTCCATCGATTGAGGAGAAGGGTTCTTTTCCTGGAAGATTTACTCAACACAACAGGACCATTTGTTAGAGATTATGGAACAGGAAAATGAAAATGACATGAGCTTGGCAAGGTACATGGCCAACAAGACATGAAGGGTGGGTTCCTAATTTAAGACTAATACTGGATTTTTTGTATGCCTTAAGAATGTAACTACCTCTTCCCCATGCCTACTTCATTATTCTGAGACCAGATTCTCAGTGGGTAAAGCAGGCAGGCTACAGAATTAAAACTGAATCCTGTGATTATAAATTTCAGACTTTGTGGGCACCAAGTACTCTTTCTTGCATATATATTCCGAGTCTTTCGGTTTTAGAGGGCTCTTGAGGCAACATTAGATACCACGCATAGTCTTGCTCCTGCTCAGCCCTGTTCTCATCCAAACACTCTCTCTCTTGCTCATCCAACTCCAGTCTTAAAACACTCCAACATATCTCCATCAAGACTTGTGCACTTCTTTTTATCCTTACCTGGCAAGCTCTTCCTGCTATTTCTTCACTTTGCTCAACCCTCTGTTCAAATGTCATCCTATTGGATAAGATGAACTCTCTCTCCCCTCATTCTCTTTGTTTTTCTCCATAGACCTTTTTTATGACCTGACACTTACATTTCTCCTGATCTCCTGGCCAAGATCAACGCAGAAAAACCTTCAATCATTTCAAAGATACTAGACTGTGGACACAGACTGAGTATGTCAAGCATCAGAAGAATGTAATCAGATGTAATTAAATAATTTTGTTACCACAAGTTTTTAAAATGGTCATGTAGGCAGTAAAATTGGTAATTTTAAAATTATATCTAAATCTATTACTAACGTAATGACCAAATCTCTTGCTGTAATAAAATAAGAATCAACACAATGTGGATTTGGTAAACATAAGAGTAGCCATGCTGATATATTTTTAAGACCCACAAATTTTTTGTATCCTCTGTCTTAACTTTAATAATTTCTACTATAGTTCTCTGGCCTTAGTGAGAGTCAATATATGCTCAGTGACTTATTTGTCTAACATTAAAACATTTCTTAAAATGTTATTTCAGGGAAGCAGATGTGGCTCAAGTGATTAAGCTCCCGCCTACCACTTGGGAGGTCCCGGGTTCAGTTCCCAGTGCCTCCTAAAGAAGATGAACAAGACAGTGAGCTGATGTGACTTGTAGGCGCGGCGAGCTGACACAACAACATGATGCAACAAGAGACACGAGGAAAACATAATGAGAGACACAGCAAGCAGGGAGTGGAGGTGGCTCAAGCAATTAGGCACCTCCCTCCCACATGGGAGATCCCAGATTCGGTTCCCGGTGCCTTCTAAAAAGAAGACTAACACACAACAAACAGACATAGCAAATGCAAAACAACAAGGGGGTGGGGAGAAATAAATAAATAAATCTCATTAAAAAAAAAACAAAAAACATTATTTCAATATAAAGTATCACATACCACTGAAATGAGAAAAAATCCTGAAAAATAAGATACATGAAAATATCGGCATCTGATTTTCTAGATATGGAACTTAAAGCATTAATTATACCATAACAAAAAGTGTGTTCTTATTACATGAAAAATTTCAAGCATACACAAAAGAAGAAAATACAATGAACCTAAATATAGCCATTACCCAGGTTCCAAAATTAACTAGATTTTGTTATTTGGGCTTCCATTGTCCTCCTTACCTCCCACCATTCCTTCCTTCCCGCCTTCCTTTATTTTGCTGAAGCATTTTAAATCAAATCCCAGTTATCATGCCATTTCACACCTACATACTTCAGTATGCATTTCTACAGAATGCAAACATTATCTTATGTAAGTGCAATGCCTTTAACACCCATAATGAACTTAAACATAATACTTTCTTGGTATCATTTAATAATCCATACTGAAATTTCCTAGACTTTCTCAAAAAATGTCTTTTAGGATTTGATTTGTTTGAAATGGGATCCAAACAATGTCCACAAATCACATTTGTTTGTTTTGTTTCTTAACCTACACTAATCCCGCCCCCACCACATTTTTTGGCAGAAACTGGATTCACTGTATTCATTGTATTATATAATCTCTCAAAATTTGGAAGCTGTTTGCTTCCTTCTTGTATCATTTAATATGTTCCTCTAGCTCCCAAAATTTCTATGAATGTAAACCAATTCTAGAAACTTGAATAAATTCAGTTACAATTTTTTTTGGTCTAGGGTGCCACTAGAGGATGTTGTGGAATTCCTATAATATTATGATAGGAGGGTGGACATTTCTGTTTTTTACTTTTGATGGGAGAGCCTGAACCTACATTGGAAAGTTCCAATCTACTTCTCATCTAATGGTTTCATCCAGTAATGATTATAGCTTGAATAAATTATTTCATTAAGGATTACAAATGGTGGTTTCCAATTCCATCATTCCTACTATATGTGTTAGTTGCAATTTTTCATGAAACATAACTTTCTCACATCACTTAGGGCTATAAGGTTAACCTGAAATACAGTCTGTAAAGAAAAGGAAGCTAAATCCTAATTCTTTGCTTTCTAATTTCCAATTTTCAGAATAACTAGTGTCCTAGTTACATCCAATGAGGATTAATGTTTTTTTTTCTCTCCATCTCCCTCCCTCCAACCTTGCTCATCATTATTAACTCAAGGGTGTTGATATATTCATGTGCACCAAACAAATATAGTCATAATGTATTTAATTTTTAAATAAACATTTTATATTAGAATGACTTTAGATTTATGGAAAAATTGCAAAGGTAGTAGAGAGAATTCCCATATACCTCATGCCAGGTTGCCCTATTACTAACATCCTATGTCAGTATGGCACATTTATTATATTAATGCAACAATTATAAATTAAAGCCTGTTTATTCAGATTTCTTTAGTTTTATCTGATGTTATTTTTCTGTTCCAGGATCCCATCTAGGATACCACATTTTATTTAATGTCATGTTTGCTTTGATTCCTCTTGTCTGTGATAGTTTCTCAGACTTTCCTAGTTTTTCATGACTTTGATAGTATTCAGGAAATAAACCTTCACTTCTATGGCCTATTGATTTTTATTTTATTTTTTAATTTGGCCTATTGATTTTTGACAAAGGTGCCAAGTCCACTCAATCGAGAAAGAATAGTGCCTTCAATAAATGGCGCTGGGAGAATTGGATATCCATATGCAGAAGAATGAAAGAGGTCTCTTATCTCACACCGTATATAAAAATAAACTCAATATGGATAAAAGACCCAAATGTAAAAGCCAAAATCATAAAACTCCTACAGAAAACATAGGGAGCATCTTCAGGACCTTGTGTTAGGCAATGGTTTCTTAGATTTTACACCAAAAGCATGAGCAACAAAAGAAAAAATAGATAGATGGGACTTCATCAAACTGCAAAACTTTCCTTCATCAAAGGACTTTATCATGAAAAGAATAGGAGAAAATATTTGGAAACCATATATCTAATAAGGGTTTAATATCCATATTACATAAAAAAACTTCTTCATCTCAACAACTAAAAGACATACAAGCCAATTTAAAATGGCCAAAAGACTTGAATAGACATTTATCAAAGAAGATATACAAATGACAAAAAGGACATAAAACAGGGGTTCTTAACCTTTTTTGTTCCATGGACCCCTTTGCCAGTCAGGTGAAACTCACAGACCCCTTACTAAGTCCACACTATCTGTATATTATTTAATAAATATATCACACCTGCACCAACATGGCCCACAAGAATAATGTTTTTTTGAATTTCAATTAAAGTTCATGGACCCTTTGTTAAGAGCCCCTGACATAGAAAGATGCTTTAAATCATTAGCCATTAGGGAAATGCAAATCAAACCACAATGAGATACTATTTCATACCCCCTAGAATGGCTATTACTGAAAAAACACAACACAGAAAATAACATGTGTTTGTAAGATGTGGAGAAATAGGAACACTAGTTCATTGTAAATGGAAATGTAAAATGGTGCAGTCACTGTGCAAAGGAGTTTTGCAGTTACTCAGAAAGTTAAATATATAATTACCATATGATCTGGCAATCCCACTTCTAGGTATATACCCCAAAGAATTAAAAGCATGGAGTCAAAGAGATATTTGCATGCAGATTTTCTCAGCAGCATTATTCACAATTGCTGAAAGATGGAAGAAACCCAAGTGTCCATCAACAGATGAAGGAATAAATAAAATGTAAGATATACATACAATGACATATTATTCAGTCATAAAAAGGAATGAAGTTCTGATATACTTTACAAGATTATTGAACTTTGAGGATATCATGTTGATTGTAATAAGTTTTTAAATGGGGAAGTGTGAGTCTTCCAACTGCAGGATGGTTTTGGCTATTCAGGGCCCCTTACCTTTCCATATAAATTTGAGGATTGGCTTTTCCATTTGAGCAAAGAAAGTTGTTGAAATTTTTACTGGTATTGCATTAAATCTAAATTGCTGTGGGAAGAATTAACAGCTTAACAATATTTATTCCTCTAATACATGAGCATGGGATGTCCTTCCATTTATTTAGGAATTTTATTTCTTTTAGCAATTAAAAAAAAAAGATCTTATACTCTGCCACTTTGCTGAATTTGTGCATTAGTACTAGGAGTTTTGTTGTGGATTTTCAGGGGTTTCTATTTATATAAGATCATGTCATCTGCAAATAAGGAAAGTTTTACTTTTTCCTTTCCAATTTGGGTACCTTTTCTTTCTTTTGCCTAATTCCTCTTGCTAGAACAACCAATGCAATGTTGAATAATAGTGACAGTGGGCATCTTTATTTTTTTCCTGATCTTAGAAGGCAGGTTTCACTCTTTCATCATCGAATCTGATGTTAGCTGTCAGTTTTTCATATATGCCCCTTATCAGTTATAGGAAGTTGCCTTCTATACCTAGTTTTCCAAGTGTTTAATCAAGAAGGGGTGCTGCATTTTGTTAATTTCCTTTTCTGTGTTCACTGAGATGATCATGTGTTTTTTTTTTCCTTTGTTCTACTAATATGGTAATTTTGTTTTGCTAAACCATTCTTGCATATCTGGGATAAATCCCACTTGACATGGTGTACAATTCTTTTAATGTGTTGTTTCATTCAGTTTGCTAGATTTTGTTGAGGATTTTTGCAACTATATATATCAGGGATGCGAGTCTGTAATTTCCTTATCTTGTGGTATTTTTATCTGTCTTAAATGTTAGGGTGATGTTGGCCTCACAGAATGAGTTAGGTTGTGTTCCCTCCTCTTCAATTTTTGGCAAGAGTTTTGAGCAGGATTGGTCTTAATTCTTCTTAGAATGTTTGGTAAAATTCCCCGGTGAAGCCATCCAGTCCTGGGCTTTTATTTATTGAGAGGTTTTTGATTACAGAGTCAATCTCTTTACTTGTTATTATTTTGTTGAGATATTCTTTCCTGCTTCAGTCAGTGAAGGTAGTTTTTGTGTTTCTAGGAATTTGTCTATTTCATCTGGGTTTTCTAATTTATTGGTATACAGTTGTTCATAGTATCCTCCTATAATCCTTTTTATTTCTGGGGGTTAGTAGTAATGTCCCCTTTTCATTTCTGATTTTAGTTATTTGTGTCCTCTTTCTTTTTTCCTTTGCCACTCTAACTAAAAATTTGCCAATTTTATTGATCTTTTCAAAGAATCAACTTTTGGTTTCATTGATTCTCTATTTCATTTATCTCTACTCTAATCTTTGTTATTTCCTTCCTTTTGCTTGCTTTGGCTTCAGTTTGCTCTTCATTTTCTAGATCTCCTACTTGTGAGTTTAGGGCTTTGATTTGAGATCTTTTCTTTATGTTTGCATTTAGAGCTATACATTTCCCTCTTAGCACTCTTTTTCTGCATCCCATATATTTTGGTGTGTTTGTTTTCATTCCTATTTACCTCAAAATATTTTCTAATTTCTCTTATGATTTCTTCTTTGACCTATTGGTTGTTTAAAAGTGTGTTGTTTAATTTCCTCAGATTTAAAAAAATTTTCCAGTTCTCCCTCTGTTATTGATTTTTAGTTTCATTCCATTGTAGTTGGAGAAGAAACATTGTATGATTTCAATATTTTTAAAAATTTCAAGACTTGTTCTGTGGCCTAACATATGGTCTATTCTGGACAATGACCCATGTATACAAGAGAAAAACATGTATTCTGCTTCTTTTGGAGTGAAATGTTCTATATATGTCTGTTAGATCTAGGTGGTTTATAGTATCATCCAAATCTTCTATTTGCTCATTGATCATCTGGTTAATGAGACTAGTGTATTGAAGTCTCCTACTATTAAGGTAGACCCTTCTCTATCTCCCTTCAAATCTGTCAATATTTCCTCATATATTTTGACTCTGCTGTTATATGCATATGTATTTATAATTGGTTTTTTTTTTTTCTTGTTGAATTGATCCCTTTATTAGTATATAGTGCCCTTATTTTCCCCTTCTAATAGTTTTTATTTGAAGTCTATTTTATCTAATTAAGTACATCTACCCAGGCTCTCTTTTGGTTGGCTCTTTGCATGGATTATTTTTTCCATTCTTTTACTTTCAAACTACTTATATCTTTGAATTTATGGTGAGTCTTTGTAAACAGCATATAGTTTTTTCATGCTTTTGTATCTATTCTGTCAACCTCTTCCTCTGAAGTGATGAGCTTAATCCATTTAAATTTAAAGTAATTACTGATAATACAGGACTTTCTTCTGCCATTTTGCTATTTAGTCTTTGTAAGTCTTATAACTTTTTGACTCTCAATTCTTCTGTTAAAAGCTATTTTTATATTTATTTGACTTTTTTTGTATTGCTCCATATTGAGTCCCTTCTTATTTCCTTATGGATATATTTTTCATATATTTTCTTTGTGGTTACTTGGGATGAAAATTTAGCATCCTAGGGAAGCAGAAGTGGCTCAAGCAGTGGGTGCCTGCTTACCACATGGGAGGTCTTGGGTTCGGTTCCTGATGTCTCCTAAAGAAGATGAGCAAGACAGCAAGCTGACGCAACACACTGGCACTGCAAGCTGACGAAACAAGATGACACAAAAAAGAGATACAACAAGGAAACACAATGAGAGACACAACAAGCAGGGAACGGAGGTGGCTTAAGTGTTTGGGCGCCTCCCTCCCACATGGGAAGTCCCAGGTTCAGTTCCTGGTGCCTCCTAAAAGAAAAAAAAGAAGTTGAGCACACAACGAACAGACATAGAGAGCAGACAGTGAGTGCAAAACAACGAGGAGAGGGGGAGAAATAAAAAAATAAAATAAACCTTTAAAAAATATTTAGCATCCTAAATATATAAAAATCATTTTTTACCTGATACCAGTTTTTCAATAGCGTACACAAACACTGTTTCTATACTGTCCTTCCCCCCACCTATAATTTGTATTTGTTACAGATTATATTTTTGTACATTGTGTGTCTAAAACCATTGATTTTTATGCTTACTTTTATGCATTTTAATTTAAGCATTAAAATATCATCCTATTAGAAATAAGAAGTGGAATTACATACTAAAAATACAAGACAATAGTATTTATAATTACCCATATAGTTACCTTTACTAGAGATTTTCATTTCCTTATGCCACTGCAATCCACTGTCTAGTGTACCTTCCTTTCTGTCTGAAGAACTCCTTTTAGCAGTGCTTGCAAGGCAAGTTAAGTGGTAAGGAACTCCCTCACTATTGTTTACATTGGAATGCTTAATCTCTCCCTCATTTTTGAAAGACAGTCTCACTGGATGTAAAAGCCTTGCTTTTTTTAATGTATAATATACCTCAGAGATTACCTCATGTGAGTGTGCAGAGAGCTTCCTTATTCCTTTTGTACAGTGAAAAGTATCTTTTTGTATAGATGTAACAAAATTTACTTAACCAATCTTCAATCGGTGGATGTTTTGCTATTGGAAATAATGCCACAATGAATAATTTTATGTATATGTCAGTATATTTTTGCCAATGTATATTTTTTCTTCTTTGTAAAATGGAGATAGAAATAGTGTCTTATAGAGTTATTGAGTCCATGAAATGTGATATGTTGCCTACAGTATTTGCTGTAATGTCTGCTTGTTGTAAGAGTAGCTGCAGTAATAATGATAAAGTCCAATGTGCTACAAAACAGGTCACAGAGCATTGTGAGAGTACAAAAGAGGAGTGCTTAATTCTATCTGTGTATATCTTTGTGTATGTTGGATACAGTGATTGGAAATGGAAATGGGGGAAGATTAGATAGAAAAAGTGATACTCAGCTGAGCCTTGAAGGTGAGTAGATTTATCAAGGAAGAGAGTTGGGTCAGGGTAAGATGTTCCAGGCAAAGGAGGGTGCTTGAGGATTAAATCACAAGGGGAGCAGCTATCTCTGAAAACTCCAAGAAAAACTCAGCACCAAAGGAGAGGAATGGGGACAGATGACATGAAAGATGTAAGCAAGTAGCAGATTCCAGTTTTTATGCTATTCACGTACTTTGTCCTGAAGGTAATACAGAGTTATTAAAGGTTTTAAGCAAAGACGAGATATGACAAAAAATTTTTAAAAGCTTTTTTCGTTAGCATTCTGACACATTGGAAATTCAGGCAAGAAATATGAGCTACTGAACTATGGGAGTGACTGTAGGCATAGAAAGATTTTCTTCAACTCTATTTTTTAAAATCAATTTCTTCAACTTTATTTTGAGACTCTCTCATCTCTGATTTTATGATAAATTACCTCTCCCAGTTCTCATTTTGACTTTCTTTGCTTATTCTTCCAACAACTGCCTTTAGAGGTTGCCATTTCCTAATGTTCAATTTGAGACCTCTTTCTAATGTTATACTCTTTTGAGGTGCTGCCATTCACTCTCCTGTTTTCCGATGTTACTGCTACACAATTGGCTTACAAATCTACATCTCTAAACTTAACGTGACCCTTTTTAGAATTCCAGATTGATATATCCAACTGTTAACTGGACATTTCCAGCTGAATTTCCGGTAAGAACTATGAACTCAAAACAATATTGTCTTCTTCCTCCCCACCATCTCCCACCAAACCCAAACCTTTGTTTCATTTTCTGCTTCCTACCTAATTTCCTGCTTTATCATTTACTCATCATTTAAGCAATAGCATTCCTTTTATCTTACTCATATATTTCAAAGTTATCTGTGCCTTTGGGGCTGCCAAATTTGCTTGCATCTAACATCTTCCCCTCTACCCTCCATTTCCACTGCCACTACCTTGGTTCTGGTTCTCATTATCCCCTCAATTGTACTATTGAAGTAACTTCAATCATCTCCTTGCTTAAATTATTTTTTTCTTTCTCTCCCAATATTTACCTTTTACTGCCAGAATTATCCTTCTAAAACCTGCAATGTGTTCTTATCCTGGTCCTTCAGTAAGACATTCAGAACTCTGATTGCCCATCAACCTACCTTTCCACTCTTAAGTTCCCCCACACTCCATGAACACAGAGGTCCTCCAACCCTTCCTGGTGTTTTCCTTCCTTCAAGCCTTTACTTGCATGATTCTCTCAGTGTTGTTCTCCCTCTCATTTCCTCCCTACATCTTACTTACCCTTCAATGCCATCTCTTTAGTGAAGCCCTTTTAAAACCTGTCTCTGACCATCTCTTAATGTGAAGTGATCACTTTCTCCTCTGATATGCAGTAGCATTTACAAGAATTTTGATTGTTGACAATTATTGCTGTAACTGTCCTTCCTGAACTTGATTACACACGTGAGTTTGCCTTACAAAACCATACCATGCTTGTGTAACCTTCATATCTGCTAAAATCATCCCTGGTATATAAAGGTGCTCAGAAAATCTTTATTCAATTATTTGTACGTGGTCCCTTTTGACTTGTCATTTATGTCGACATGGTACAGTTGACAAAATGAAAAATGTTTAAATTTTGATCATCATGACCAAACATTTTAACAGCATATATTGAATACCGAGTAGGTGTTGGATATCATGCTCAATGTTTCACAGGTCTCATGTCATCACTCCTCATAACAATCCTACAAGGAAGGTTCTGCTGTTATCCCCATTTTATCAAAGAGGAGATAACATCATCAAGTACTAAAAGCAAGAGCCAGGACTCAAATCTAGCTATTTCTGAAAAAGTGCTATGCCTCCAACTCTATTTTAAATGATTCTGAGATTCCAAGAAGAAGTGTGAGGTGTGAGTTCAGAATGTCATTATATGCTGATTGCTTGGTATGGGCTTCAGAGGTACAAAATAAAATTGTGTGCATTGTCAGACTTAATAAATAGGACACTGATTCCTATAGTGGGCACTTTAAGGATAAGTCTAGGGATAGCATCAAATGGTAAAGAAGTCAAAGTGGGAAGGATAGTAAAACAATTTATTTCTAAAGAAATACTCTGAATTAGAGATTTTGAGTTCCGTCATTTGAAAAAAAAAAGATTTTCTAAGATACTGACAATACAAGAGGGATGAGGCAGCAGATCTGAGAGATTATATCAACTTTATATTTTAGTGTATTTATTCAATAAACATATTAATGAAAATATATTCTATGCTAGATACTGTAAGAAGAAACAAAGTTCTGTGAGATGTACTTACATTGCTTATAATCTGGTAGAGGGGATAAGAATTATGCTCTGAAGTGTACAAAACCTCACAATAACCTATCATTGTTATAGAAATGTTCCAGAGCCAGCTGTAACTTCTACGGGAATTCAGTGGAGAAAGAGAAAACTCTCCACACTATTAGGTGTATAGTAAATGGATTTTTTGCTGATGACAACAACTGGTGGCAATGTGAGTGAAATATTAGACAGTTTTCTAAGGAGTACATTAATATCTTAAATAATTTCTTTTAAAATTATTTTAAAAATCCCTCTCTTGAGTTGCAGGCTAAGTTAGTCAACAGTCAATATGTCTAGTTTTGTTGGAGTAGTAGCAGGAAATAATTTTTTTAAACATTCCACTATTCCAATAATACAAAACAGTGGCTCAGATGTTTGTCAATAAAGAGCCTTAATCTCCGCTATTCTAATAATACACAACAATGGCTCAGACGTCTGTCAATAAAGAGACTTTTATTATCTTCAGACTAAAAACCTTAACTTGATCTCTTTGCAAGTTCTCTTTAAGTTGTATGGATGCTGTGTAATGTTTAATGATTGGAACATGCTTCCGTAATAGCCTGAGAGCAATCCTGTCAGGAACCAGCAGTTCTTGAGACCTTGAGCAAGTCACTCAATCTTTTCTTTAAAGCAAGAGGCAGGGGACGGATGTGGCTCAAATGGTTGGGTGTCCGTCTCCCATATGGAGGGACCTGGGTTTGATCCCCGGGACCTCCCAGTAAAAAAAAAAAAATAAATCAAGAGGCAGGTCTGATTGTCTATAAGTCTTCCTCTGTCAGTTAAATTATGTAATTAATATAATTCATTTATACACATGTCAATAATGAAGACGATAATGGAGAATTCTCTAACTAGTGCAAGTCTGTATAAAGGCTTATTATTGCATGGCAAAAGGAAATAAAATGTTCCCATTCTTAAAGCCAGACCATACTTTCCTACTGTTCATTTGGGTTTGGATAGCCATGCTAACAAGGAGGATGTATTAGTCAGTTAAAGGGGTGCTGATGCAAAATACCAGAAATCAGTTGGCTTTTATAAAGGGTATTCATTTTTGGGTAGAAGCTTACAGTTACCAGGCAGTAAAGCATAAATTACTTCCCTCACCAAAGTCTGTTGCCACGTGTTGGGGCAAGATGGCTGCCGACGTCTGCCAAGAGTTCAGGCTTCCTGGGTTCATCTCTTCCTGGGGCTCTATTTCTCTCTGGGCTCAGCTGCTGTGCTCTCTCCACAAGGACAGCTGCAGACTATCAGGTAAACTGCTCTATCTGTCTCCCTGGGGCTTCTGCCATGTCTAAGGAGCCACCTCTATTCCTCTGTGTTCTCCTGTGTGTTCACTTCCCGGGCTGTAGCTCAAAGCTCAGCATCAGAACTCCAATTCACTCCTCTGCTCTGCCACGTAGTTTTATATGTGAGTCCCTGCCTACTAAGGGGGCAGGTACTCAACATCCTACTGATGTGGCCCAATCAAAGCCCTATTCATAATTTAATCACACCCAGGTACAGACCAGTTTACAAACATAATCCAATATCTATTTTTGGAATTCATTAACTATGCCAAACTGCCACAGGGGAGTAAAGAGAACCATCTGGAATTTGATGATTTGTAGTTTTTATCTTCAGCAATGAATGAATAGAACAGAACTCATTCATCTAACACATATTGATGGGGCAACTACTATGTGCTAAGCACTCTGTCAGGTGCTGGGAATATGGTAGTGAACAAACGGACAAGGTCTCTTCCCTCGTGGAGCATCCAACCTGGAGGAGGGATAACAAACTAATGTATCCAGATGCTACAATGGGGCTATTTCTGCCCTTGTTTCCACTCTCAAAGATGAGGACACAATGACAGCCAAGTAATTCCCTGTTCTTAAGGAAGGGATAGACCACACATGCAGAAGATACTACATGCCAAGGGCAAACCATTTCTGCCAATACCAGCTACCATCCACCTCCAGTCCATAAAATAATGGGAAATTAAGAGGGAGAGGTTATGAGAGCACACATAAGAGAATGAAAGTAGGAATTCCCAAGGAGAGGGTTGTCAGGGACTTTATAAGAACCATGTGGAGAGCTTGACATTTGCCCTAGAGGTGGGGAACTACTCTCTGACTCCTGCCAACAGACTAAATAGGGTGCCTCTCTCTGATAGTAAAAAGAAAAGGGGCTGAACTGGGAGAAGGGTCACTTTCTACCAAAGTGCTGGATAAGGAAGCATTAGTTTCCTGAGGGCTAGTGCTACACGAAAGAGTACTAGAGGACGACCTGAAGAACAAAAGGACCTCAAACGGAATGAGTGAGGTGAACCACTGATGCCCGAGTGTCAGCTGGAGGAGTGGCATAGCTTACTTCAGAGAGGTGCACTCAGAGGTTCCCCACACTCTTCCCACCCAAAAAAAATCTGCAGGATTGCTCCCGAAAGAGAGTGCCACAGTCCCATCTACAAGGAACCAATGGCAGGTCCCGACTGTATCTGCCCTAAGGGACCATTCCTCAATGGGCCCCTCCTGCTTGGTTCAATGCTGGCTGGCCAGGATAAGGGAGATAAGGGTAGGAGAGAGGCCTGCTGTCCACCCTACACACCCTGCTCTGCCACTGAAGGGTTCCATGCCCACATCAGGGCTGGAGGAAGGGAGAAAGCTTTAACTTGAAGGATGTTAAAAATTGTACTTATTTCATTGGTCTGGACATTTTCATATCTGAAAGGAGACTTTCTGAAAAGGAATGAAAAGCTGTGGGACCTGCCTGAGATTTTATCCCAGAAGCAAAAGAACTAATCCAGAGAGAGGGTGTAAAGGGATCATTGAAGAAAGGATAAAGGTGCCTCATGATCATGAATCTTGTTTGTCTACCAAAGAGATTTCATAACAATCACACAAACAAATATATATGTTACAAGCTACAAAAAAAGCATTATAGTGAATAAGCAAACCGTGCAATAATACATGAAAATGGGGTTTTAGGCTAGGATGGCTTTTTTTTTTTTTAAGAAACTGCAGATAAAAGAGGCGAAGAAACACTGATTTTCCTTCTCCTTCCCTCCCCCAATATTCCCTGTCCCCCATCTCCTCATTCATTTCAATCATTTCCAGCATTTGGGAACATTTTTAGCTTAGTATGGTTATTTCAGATCCAGTCCCACAGTGGGACTGTGTAGAGATAAATATATCTGTAAGTCAGAAATATCACAAACTACCACGACTAATAATCAGATTGCCTTGTCAAGTTGCTCTCAGTAGGAAAGAAGTGTCTCAGAGCTAGAGAATTATTCTTAATATGCAGTTCTCTTCGAGGGAAGGTATTTGATGCTAGATCTTCAGTAATGTTCTTTTGTGGTAAGGGATCTTTATCTGCTATATCACCTTCAAAGGAGAATTACGTAAGAATGAGCAAGTTGAAGAAAATCCAATATGAAATGCCCCCTTTTCAGTAATGTTAAGTAGCAAATGCCAGTGTACAGATATCACTGTGTTTTCTTATGGGTTTTGAATATTTTAAAGTATAATAACAAGGATTGATTGTCAAAATATATAAAACTTCGATGTTCAGCACTCGTTATGCTTATAACATTCATTCACTAGAATCTTACGTGTCCCTCAAACTTATCTGCTTCTGTGCTAATTCTTCTTTTCTTCTTTCTTTTACAGTCAGAGGATGAGGTGTGTAGCCCTGACGTCAAAGCCATTCCCTCCCCTTCTGCGTTAGGTTCTCTGCCACGACCTTGCTCCATGAATGCTTCCCTCTCTATGCTATAGGTTCATCCTCTCTCTGACAGCGCCTTCTGCTCAGCCCATAAAAATGACTATGTCTCCCTCTGATCCTAACACTGAACAAAAGTCTTCTTTGACTGCATCCCTGGGCAGCTGCTGTCCGATCATTCTTGTGTCACAATCATTTCAATGGCCACTTTGCACTTACTGTAGTTATGATAACGCTAGTTCTAATAACAAACAGCTCCCCACATTTCCGTACCTTAACAGAATAGAAGCTTAGTTCTTGCTCACATCATAATCTGGGGTGGGTGTTGCTAGTCAAGGGTGGTTTAGCTCTACGTGATAGTTCAGGGTCCCTGGCTCTTTTCCCTGTTGCTCTGCCATCAGCCAGGGCCTTGGGGTCCTTTGCTCCCAGCTCATGGAAGTGGAATGAGAGAATGGAGAAGGCAAAGTTCTGTTTTAATTGCCTTGTCATTCACATTCTATGGTGAAAACCAGTCACTTGGTACCACTAAGATGCACCAGAGGCTGGGAAATAGCCAGTGGCAAGTTTCTACTCAGGAAGGGGCTGCACACATTTTTGATGGCTATTGTTGGCCACAGCAGCTACCTAGTTCTTGAAACTGTCTACACTTTTAGATTGTTTTACAGTACTTTTTTTTTTTCATTAGAGAAGCTTTAAGTTTATAGAAGACTCATGCAGAAAACACAGAGTTCCCAAATACCCCGCTCCATTATTAACACCCTGCGTTAGTGTGGTACCTTTGTTACAACTGATCAAAGAATACTATTATAATTCTAGTATTAACTATAGTCCATTATTTATATTAGGATTCCCTGTTTGTGTTGTACAGTCCTATGTTTTTTTTTTAAATTTTATTCCAGTAACATATATACAACCTAAAATTTTCCCTTTTAACAATATTCAACGTATAATTCAATTCTGTTAATTACATGTACAATATTTACAGTGCTTTTCCCTTCCTCCTCTCTGCCATTTCTTTCTAGAGTTCCTCTGTGGCATCTTATTTCTATTCTCTCCTCTCACACTTTATTGCTTGCAGAGCTCCCTCTATACTGTCCTCTCCACATGAACTTTTATGGATTCAACTAAAATCTATACACTGACGGCTCACAAATTTGTATCTTTAGCCAACCACTCTCTGGAACTTCAAACTACATATTAAATCTTTCACACACATCAACTGGAAGACCAGCAGTCTCCTTGAATTTGATATGCCCCAAACTAAACTTCTCTTCTCTCACCCTGATCCTCAAACCCTATCCTGCTCTTTCACTAACCCAGATAATGGAAGTATCTACTGAATCAATCAATAGAGAAACCTGAGAGTCATCCTAAAATATTTTTTGTTTTTCACCATTCTCTTCCCTCCCACTCTGCCCCACCCTCCATTAAAAATCAACCTCTAAATACTACTGATATACCAAATGTACTGTGATTGCATCACCTCTTCTCAAACTCTGTTATCCCTGCCTGGTAATGCCCTCATGCTCTCTTGTCTGGAATATTGTAATAGACTCCTGACCAGGTCTCAGTCTCCAAGTTTGCCTGTCAAATTTACCTGCCCCACTGCTACCATCTGAAATGGATATTAAAGCAAGCTGCTGCTCTGCTCAAAATCTATCATTAGTTCACCTTAACTGACAGGCTAACACTCAAATTCCTTGGTGCCCTGTACAAAATTGGCAATTCCTCGATTCTGCTTTTCTCTTTACATCAACTTTTGCTCACATTTGAAGCCCAAGAGTAATGAAGTACCCCTCAAACAATACAAGTTGTTTTATTCTTCAATGGCTTTATGCCCTTTTTCCTACTTGAAATTTTCTCTATTCCCTTTCTCCTCTCCATCACCTAGTACTCAAGAATTAGTTCAGATACTTCATCCTCCAGGAAGGGTACCCAAACCCTCCTAAGCAACAGTAATCTCTCTGGGCTTCTTTAGCATCCTTAAGCGTCGTTTTCAGTGGCTTTTCCATAGTGTATTTACAGTATGCATTTATTTTCTGTGTAGACATAGGCTGCCCCCTCAAGAGCTGGGGCATTATCAGTCTTTTATGCTGAGGCCCAGCACAGTGCTCCCTACAGGGTAGGTATGCAGCAAATATTTGGTGAACTGAAATTGAACATTACTCCTATTATATTTCTATCCTTTGACCTCAAATATTTTTTGTATGGAACTTTCGTATTGTAAGAAAAAGACCACCACCTCTCTAATTTCCTGTTTGGCAGACATACACAATTTCTCATTTATATTGCCTGTTATTTCTCAAACTCCAGAAAATATTTTATCTTGTAAATGCTTTCAAGCAATATTTTATATGTATCTTACTTTGTATCATAAAGAGGAATAGAATAGGTACCCATTTTTAGTTATATAAAATAAGTTAAGCTTATTGAAACAGTGGGTGAAACCAGCATGTGAAATATTTTTAAAGGTTGCTATGAAATTCTGAGTTTCCCACAAAACAGTATATTGTGAACATTTTCCCATATCATTAAATATTTATCAAAGTCATGATTTTATTGCCTGCATAATCTTAAATATTATGGATGCATCATTAATCATTTAAAAATACCCCATTGCTGGATATTAAACTGTTATGAATTTTTACCAGCATAAATAGCATTATAATGAACATTGTATAAATATCTTTGCCTATATAACTATCATTTTGCAGAGATGTTGTAGAGTTATCTATCTTTGCTTCCTTTTAGGAACCACTACTCCTCCCCTGCAACTCACCCCAGCCCCACTCAGTGGGATGCTGATGGGGCTATTCAGCATAATGTCCCACCTGTCCACCACCACCCGAACCACCACAAGGTGGGAACCAGATGAAGATGGCCAATCTGAGCGTCCATCCTCATGGCTCAGTGTGTTCAGAGATGGGCACGAATACCAAATCCAGTGACGGGGAGGGTTCCTTGATACTTTATTGCTAGGACTAGCCAGGGAGAGTTAGAGGGAGGAAGGACTAATAGATACAAAGAAAGACAGACTTCCTGCAAATTTTATCGAGCCCCTGTTCTGTGTTGCCTATCACCAGATTGATTCCTGGAACTCAATTATTTAGACTAATATGCCTCCTTTTTTTGCATCAATTAATTTGAATTGTGGCTATGCCATCTTCAACTTTTCTAAGAAGACAGAGTTTTAGGAATTAGATTACTTAGACATAGGTAATGAACCCTAACTAAATCATTTACTGGATTACTTTTCAAAAAGATTGTATGAATTTATACTTTCATTAGCAGTTCTTGAGACAATAGCAATACTAATGCTGCTAATACTGCTAATACTATCATTAACAATAAGCATTTGAGTACTTACTATACACCAGGCACTAAACCTAGGCCTATATTTGCCAGGGAATTAATTGTATTTTCCATCCATACACATACTCATTGTTTACTGAGGGCATAATGAAATAGACATGAGCAAAATGGACCCACAGTCTTCAAATACATAATAAATAAAATAGATGGCAATCTATTGTGTATGCCTCTGCTTTTCTTTTGAACTTTTTTTTATGAAAATAGGCTTGCTTAGCCATTATGTGCTGAAGAAAATAAAGAGTACAAAACTAACAAAACCTAATGTTTTAATTTGAGTAATACTATTGCCGTAATAAATGTAACAATAGTGAATAAATGTGGCCCAATACCACAGAGAACATACTTATTATCCAAACTTTTGGAAGTGAAAGGGGAAGTTCTTAGTAAATACACGGGGACAAGAAGTGTACTAGAACCGTTCTGGACATACTGGGACATATGGCCACTCTGATGAATACCTATTCATCAGATGAATACAACTCTGATGCCTATTTCTCACTTAAATAAAGAGTTTGCTGGTGGGGTGGTGTACATATTGAGGTTTGCCCCACACAATTTTTTTTGTGGATCCAGGCACATCTTCAACATGTGGCTTCTAAGGATATCCTGGGTGTCATTATCCAGAAGGATTTATGGACCATCCCTGGAAGTAGGGCAATCATGCCCACCCACATTCCATTGGCAAGGTCACCATCAGTTGGCTACATCTAAATACACGGGTGGCTTCGAATTATAGTCCAGTGAAGCACCCAATAGCAAAGAGGAAATGGTTCAGCAACAGCCAGCCAGTATTTTTCCACAGCTAAAAACAGAACATTTAAAATAACATGTATATAGAAAAATGTTAAAAAAAATTTGACCCAGGAGATAGAAAAGTATGAACTGACATTATGTCTTAGCTTTTGAACATTCTATGTTATTCCAGTATTTCTAAACAATCCCTAAAAGAGGCCAATTAAACTGATTTGGAAAAAGTGTCTCTATATAGATTCTACTTCAATTCCATCACATATTATCTTTATCGGAACCCATATGCCCAATCCAGTTTTATTTAGACAGCCTTATGTCATGTCAAGAGCAAAGGCTTCAGGGCCAAAACGACCCGCATGATGATATTGATGACCGTTGACTAGATGCAGGATCTTCAACAAACACTTAACCTTTCTGAGCCTCAGTTTCCTGTCCTGTAAAATGGAAGCCAATACCATCTCAAAGAGCTATTGTGAGGATTAATTAAGATGAATGTGTAAAGTGCTAAGTTTAATGCTTGACTCACAGCAGATTCTCAATAATGTTGGTCCCTTTCTTTTAGAGAACTTAACTTCTGCGAGAGAGAACTTATTTGATTGCTACTCCTGCCGCAAACTATCGGTTTTGGTTGCATGTCAACTGAAGATAAATCATTTGAAATCCTGTAGTGTAGAAATGTGTTTGCAAAAATTACTCTTCTTCAAATAAAAGACAAATGCAACAAATCTTTAGTCCTCCCCATTTCCCTCTTTTTGTACAGATGACATCGCACAAGTTCATTGTCTAAAGTATTTCTGAATTGTGTGAGTGTGAGTCTTCATGGCAATCAAAATTTAAGCTTTCATCAGAAAAAGAAAGAGAATTTTGTTGCAGATCCCAGTGCCTTAAACAGTAGATGAGAATAAGTGAAGAAATGTGTGGACATGAGCTCTTAAGAAGTGACAATATGCCACTAGTAAGATTATGCTCTCCTGTGCAATAACAAACTGCGTTTGTCACAAGCTGTTTTATTCTTCAGGAGGCTAAAAATAGAATATTTTCTCTGCAGAGCTTCGTGTCTAAGTACTCTTAGAGTACTTAACTTGGTACTTTGTACTTAACTTTGGCAATAGCTTCATTTTGGAGCTCTGCTAATATGTACAATCTAGATTAGTTTTAACACTGCTTTTTAAACAAATGCTTCAAAAGCAGTCAAAAACCTAGCAGAATTCAAAGCTGGGTACTAAAATCAGGGCAGTCTGTCACAAAGTTTAACTTTTCTTATGAAAATTAGAAACATGTTGTTTTTCCAGAACCTTGAATGGAATGACATGAGTACATGTCTAAGTTGTTTTCAAAAATGTCGTTTTCACTAACTCTTGCCTTTAAAGGTAATTAAGAACCTGCTGTTTGAAACTACAAATAGGACCAAATTCTAATGTTTCTACTTAGAGGATTTAAAACAATTTTAAAGGACTAATTTCATTCCAAGTTACTTTAAGTTTTTAAAGAACTTTAGGGAGAAAAGAGTCTATTTGGAGCTAGGAAATTATAGGCAAACCTGTGAAGGAAGTTCTTCCCGTTTCCCTCTCCCCTAACAACCACCCCACTCTCATCTCAAATGTGTCGGATTTAGCCACAGCCCTCAGTGTGTCCCTTTACCTCCAATGAACTTTCTTCTCATGAGTCTGGAACTGCCAAATTCTCCATCTTCATTGCATCTCATTTATTCAGGGTTCAAGATGCAAATTATATTTTCTGGTAAATGAATCTGAGCCAAAGTGTTAATGAATAAGGACTAAAAAGCTGATTTTTGGTGGTAAATGTATTATAGCTGAGGCTTTTAGACAAATTTTCTCCATGATTGTTTTCTAAAACATAAACAACTAGCATTTGTTTTTTTGTTTGTGTTTTTTTAAGGAGGTACTGAGGATTAAACCCAGGACGTCGTACATGGGAAGCAAGCACTCAACTACTTGAGCTACATCCACTCCCCAGCAGCTAGCATTTTAAGCTGCAGCAAGAGTTGAGATTTTTAATGACACTCAATTATGCTTCCTGATAGTTGCATACTTTACATAATAAAGGTTAGCTATGGTTGTCATCAACCCTGTGTCCTTATTTGGCAAGAGAAAAGATTGAATCAAATTGGTTAGTCTAATGGCTCTATATTAATATTTTTGGAAGAAATATTTGTAAAAGAATTATGGCGTAGAGCCATGTGCCTAAAGGGATATCTAACAAATTTGTTGAGAATTTAATTCCTTGTTAAATTCAAAGTGATGCTTAAATTATAGGGAAGTTATGACAAACTGACCAAAGTTTAGCAGCAAACTTTCATTTCCCGGATCAATCATTCACTGAATACAGATCTGGGAATTTAAATATGGCCTTCTCTTGAGATGAGTGGTTCTCATGAACAGACTAAGAAATGTGCCTGAAGGCGTTCAAAGAGTTCATGTGAAGGTCTCCCTTCCTGGGGAGAGATGACTTGGCAGTAGGGATGGCTGCAGAAGTTTTGCCTTTTCCAATTTCACACGTTTCATTCCTCAATCTTCATAGCTAATATAGATCTTATTTTCACTCCTTTCTCAGGCCATTTTTTGTACTTTGACAGAGGGCATCTCCCACATTTCTGCTCTGATCAAAGGTAGAATAGTAGCCTTCACTAAATGCTTATACTATGTATGCAAATGTTTAACTTGTGTGGAAACTCAGGGAGGTCATACGAAAACTTATTTTTGATTCTTACTTTAAAAAGTTTAATTTACTTTAATGAACCAACAGTCAATTGTTATCAAACCTAAGTCCTATGGTTCATAATTTTCTAAAATAAAATTGAAATTGATCCCTCCCACGCTACAAGACCAGAAGGCATCCAGATGTCTTCAAAATGAAAGATGAAAATAATCTTTTATTTGAATCAGGCAAATATTCTTTATAACAAGAACACTTTAAAACAGGAACAATGTGCTTCTGGCAGACTCCACAGCCAGATGGGTGGCCTTGTGTAGACAAAACAGTGGAACATCTGACTAAATTCTGCACTTTGGTATCAGGTAGACACAGCAATTAGAGAAGATGGGTGAGTCTACAGTATATAGAGAAGATGGGTGAGTCTACAGTATATTCCTCCTATTTCCCACATTCATATGGTCAGCACACTTGTAAAAACTTAAGGGACTAAAATTATTTAACAAAAATAACAAAATCTGATATGTGCAAATAATAGAATCATAAATAAATTATTTAAAGTTCATCTTTTCAAATATTTTCATGGATTCATGGCATTAAGCCATTGATTCACAATTGCTGAAGCCTCTAGATTATTCAAATTTGACTTTTTTATTAGATCTATAAAACAATATTAATGTTATCTATATTCATGATATATGTTCAGTTAACTGATTGCAAGAGTGGCTTAAAATATCCTCCAGGTTCTCCATATAGTCTGTGAGTCTAGAAATTTTAAGGACAGTATTGATTTGAATGATAATATTATTATCATCCCAGTAAAATCAGCACTAGTTTTTCCATTTGTTCTGGTGGGTGAATGTATTAAAATGTGTGTGTGTGTGTGTGTGTGAGTGTGAGTGTGTGTGTGTGTTTTCAGCATGGACCAAAACTAGCAGCTAGAGTATACAGCTGACAAGACCTTTCATTTTGACATAGGTTGTAGGATTTTTAGAAGCACCAATTTCAGACATTTTATAATTTCCATTGTCCTAGAAAAAAGTTGAATGCTGTTTATCATCTCTTGAGTTGAGATGATTACAAAAGACCTTCACTCATATTCCTCTTTAATCAAAATATTCTCATTGCCTTTCCTTGCTGGCCCCTTAACTCTTGTTTTCTGATATAAACCACTCTCTTTCCTCTGAAAGCCAAATGAAAGGGGCAATTAGACCCTCGGAGATTCTTAATCATCCTATTTAACTTAAGTCAGTTTCTGGAGACTGAGCTGAAAACAAAGCTTAGAATGTGCCTTCAATAAATAGAATTTGTGAAGGCAACTTGAGGCTTTTTTTTTTCAGGAAAAACCAGCTATTTGAATATTGAACTGCAGTCACTCTACTGGTATACTAAATTTATGCTCGAATAAAAGTAAAGTGCTCTCTCC
Source organism: Cabassous unicinctus (assembly GCA_029593785.1). Lineage (NCBI taxonomy): Eukaryota > Metazoa > Chordata > Mammalia > Cingulata > Chlamyphoridae > Cabassous > Cabassous unicinctus. The sequence goes on along the minus strand of JAQZBX010031425.1, from coordinate 3,632 downwards.
CATACCCTTAGCTAAATTAAAGGGTACAAAAAGCAATACTGAGAATTACTTAAACTGATTTTATTGTAAGCAATAGGTTTTCACTTCTCCCAAATATGTTCCCCTAACATCAAAACAGCTTTTAAATTTTCTCTTGTATTCATGTCAATTTGTCTGCCAATAAGTATCAATATATCAAATGTTTTATTACATATTGGCATAAAAAGCACTGTGCTGGCCCAATAGAGAAATTAAATCCTGGGTTACATAACCTAAGATGTACTCTTTTCTTATGTAAGGGAGTGTGATGATAAAGTTTGCAGGTCAACTTGGTTAGGATATGGTGTCCAGTTGTTTGGTAAAGCAAGCAATGGCCTAATTGTTATTGCGAAGGTATTTCATAGATGGATTTAAATCATTAACCAATGAATTGCATCTATGGTTTATTGCATCTACAATCAACTATGGACATTGCCCTCAGCAATGTGGGGAATTTCCTCACCCAATCAACTGGAGATCTTAAAAGCCAGAACTGAGGATTTCAGATGTCAGAAAGAAGAATTTCTGCCTCTGCCTCAGCCAGTCAGCTTCAAATCGGGATTCAACTTCACCTACACTGGAGTTTCCAGCTTGCAGCTTGCTGTATGGAATTCAGATTCACCGGTCCCCATGGTCACATGAGCCAGTTGCTATATCAAATCTTATATATATGTTGATTCTTTTTCTGCAGAGAAGACTGACTAATTCAGAGTATTAGAAACATTCATTCCTTAGTAACTCTAATAATTAGAAGAATTCAAGCTAAAACATGTTTTGGAGAAACAGTTTATCATTAGGGGAATTAAATTAAATATATATGTTTCAAATCACTGGAGAAGAAAAAAGCAAAGCAAATCAATTGGCCCAATTTAAAAAAAATGAAAGGAAACAGCAAGAAAACATAAATAATAGTAGCATAAAACAAGATATAGATATGCAAATATGTATCAGTCATCACAATAAATATAAATAGTTTCTACTCTTCATACTCTATTAAAAGGCAAAGACTCTCAGAAATGTTTTAAAAAGATATACGAGGGATGATAAAGAAAAATACAGTTGTGGAAGATTAAGGAAACCTTTCCAGGCCTATTCAGAAAGATGTATGTATGTAATATCTTCTTAGGCAATTTTGATGTCACATAGCCCACCAGCTCTTGGCTGGGCCCAGAGTGAGCAGGCACAGACATTTATCTCAGGCTAGGTTACATCCTGCCCTAAAAACTTTTATTAATAACTGTCATAGGGATACCAACATCTATAGAATTCATTATTTTTCCTTCCTAGAACAGTTCTGTTTCAGGTGTGAAAACCCATTGAAAACTGCAATACAATTCACTCAAGCTACCAAAGCTATAAACTTGTCATCCTTGATTCCTTTCATCTCTAAAAATCTTTCTATTGAGTCTGGCTTCTCTTCTCCTCTTCACCATCACTGCCTTATTTTAGGTTTCCTTTGCCCTAATCAATGTTGTCCATATCACTGGACTCTTATAAACCTGATCTAGAAATCTCTGCGAATTTCCTTTGCCAATACTATAGGTTAAACCTCAGAGTAGTTTATTTCCATTTGACCCCTTTCTGTCCTTTGTGATACTGTCTTATAAGTTACTTCTGTGCATGCTATAAACCCACAAAACATTATTTATTTATTTATTTTTAAACAAAAGTGTATTTTTGGGGTTCAAAAAATAGGCTTTATGGAAGAATAATTTACACGCAATAAGTTGTGCTCATTTAAGTGTACAATTTGATGAATTTTGGCAAATATATAGAACCCTGTAACAATTAGCCTAGTCAAGAAAAGGAACAATTTTTCACCCCAAAAGAGTTCCGTCATATCCATTTGTCGTCAATTCCCCTAACTCCAGGCAAACACTGATCTGCTTTCTATCACTAAAATTTTTGTAAAAATGGAATCATAGAGCATATGCTCTTTTGTGCCTGGTTTCTTTCTCTCATAATGTTTTAAAAATTCATCTGTGTTGTGTGCATCAGTAGTTGTACTGGTTTCCCAGGGCTGCTCTAACCAGGTATCACAACTGGGTGGCTTAAGACAACTGAAACGTATCCAAGTTTCCGGCGGATATCATTTTCTTTCAGCATGAAGAACTACCTTGAACATTTCTCTTAGTTTTAGTCTGCTAGCTAACACTAAATTTTCTCAGCTATTGCTTGTCTAAAAGTCTTTGACTTCATTTTTTGAGAGATATTTGTGGTATAAATAGAAATCCAGGTTGCCAGTTATTTTCTTTCAGTACTCTCTGCTGCTCTGTTGTGCTCTGACTTATGCCTTTTCTGAAGAGAAGTCTGCCAGTCTTTCTTGTCTGCTCCCCTGCCGGCTTCCAGCCTTTGGTGTACAAACTCTGAGCACAGTGAGGACCTCTGGGAACATTTTCAGGTGGGTGTAGACCTGTTCCGTGTCTGGACCGCCTTGAAATTTTTATCTGCCATGCTTGCCCATGCTTTGCCATTAAATGTTTACTAAAGGGTTTGGCTGGTTACTTCCTCTTCCTGCTCCTGCTTTTCTTGTTGGGATGAGAGAAGCCTCTGGTCTCTTCCCTCACATGCAAAGTTTGTTACTTTCTGGGATTTAGTTCATTCAGGTTTTTTTGTGTCCTCAACTTTCTGATGAGCTGAAAACAACAACACTGATTCTGTAGCTCGTTTTTGGTTGTTAGGGTGAGAGCACTGGCGTCTTGGGAACTGGTTCTAGTGGAGGAGGAGTCCTCGGCTTTCATTGAGAATGTTTGTGGTTACTCTGTCTAGCTCACATGTACGGAACATCAATGTTTGCTTACTAATTCAGAGTATTGGAAACATTCATTCCTTTGTGACTCTAATAATTAGAAGAACTCAATTAACTATCTATTAACTAACTAATTAACTAACTATTCAAATGTAACTATCTTCTATCACCTGCAAGCAGTGGACTAAACTTGACCCGCTGACAACTAGGTAGAGTCAAAGATAAAAATACTTTGTTTGTTTAGGACTTCAGCACTCGTGTTTTGCTATACAAAGCAAGAGTTTTAGCAAGATGTAAAGTTTAATTATTAAGACTAGAAAGAATTTAAATCCAAAGCTTTCTGTGATAATGAAAGAGTAATTGACTTTTATTTTCAAAGCTTAGCATTGTCAAAGGGATTCAAACAGTAGCATATTTAAAGCTACTACAATAAAATACTCATCAAATATTTGCAGATCACAATGCACTATCACCTCCAATACAATTTAAGTTGTGTTTTTCTTTCAAATTTCCATTGAGGTAGCACTCTTCTTGCACTGACATCTAGCAGTGCTAAAATTCAAGTCTTTGGTAGAAAATGAAGTATTGGGGATTGGGTACAGATTTCCAGTTTGCATCACCTCCTCTTCTCTCTTTTGTGTATTATGCATTAGATAAAAGATCTCATCAGTTTCAGAAATAAGATCGGGGACCTCCACAAAAGTTTAGGCCACACATTCAACTTATATTAAAAGTATATTTATATTATTTTTATAATATTGGATTTAAGACACAATTATTTGCATGAATGAGTTAAATATTTCAAGTATGAAATAGCATCCCTTTCACTTTTGTTTTCTGAAAGAGTAAGATATCAAGAGGGATT
>JAQZBX010031424.1:13800-26423 GCA_029593785.1 Cabassous unicinctus | reverse complement strand
CTTTTTGTTTTTCTTTTCTTTTTTTTTTTTTTGAGTAATGAAAATGTTCTAATATTGATTGAAGTGATGTATGCACAACTCAGTGATTATACAAAATGCCATTGATTGTACACTTTAGATAAATTGTATGGTTTATGAACAAAAAAATAATAGAGTGGGTTGGGGAATAAATACACCAACTATAAGATACGGACTATAGTTAGTAGTACTACTTTGACAATTCTTTCATAATTTCTTACAAATGTTTCACAACAATGCAAGGTATTTGTGGTGGGGTGATGTATGGGAGCCGTGTATGATGTTATACATGTTTGTTTTGTAAGTTCACAACTTTTACTATACACTTATTGTTTTTATATATTCATGTATGAATGATATATTTCAATAAATTGTTTTTAAAATGAAAAAAAAATGAGGGAGAGATGAAGACATTCCCAGAAAAAAAAAGCTGAAAGAGTTCGTTACCACTATACCGACTCTACAAGAGATGCTAAGGAGAATTCTGCAGGTTGAAATGAAAGGACAATAGACAGTAGATGGAAACCACATGAAGAAATAAAGATTCCCCAGTGAGGTTAACAACATGAGTAAATATACATGCCAGCATTATTGTACTTTTGGTTGGTAAGCCCACTTTTTACTTCCTATAGGATCTAAAAGGCAAATGCAATAAAATGCAAGTGTCCATCAGTGGTTTGGGAGCCCTAATGTATAAACGTGTAATTTGTGACAAGAACTTTTACATTAAGGTGAAGGGATAGAGGAGTACAGGAACATAGTTTGTATATACTATTGATGTTAAGTTGGTATCAAAGTCAACGAGATTGTTTAAGATTTAAGTTGTTAAATTTAAGCCCCATGGTAACCACAAAGAAAATATTGGAGAATATGCAAGTTCTCAGAGATAGAAAGTATAGTACAGGTCACCAGGGGTGGGGGCAAGGGGGATGGGGAGTCAATGCATAATGGTATAGGTTTCTATTTGGGGAAATGGGAAGGTTTTAATAAGGGAAGGTGGTGACGGTACCGCAATATCATGAATTAATCTTATTGAATGGTATGCTTGGGAGGGGTTGAGATGGGAAAATTTATGTTGTATATATGTTCACACAATTGAAAAAATGGGAAAAGCAACTATTGAAACAATGAAAATTAAATGCAATACACGATCCTAGATGAGATGGGGGGTGGGGGAAGGGCCATAATATGAAAAAATTGGTGTATAGGCTGTAAGCATCATATCAATGTAAAATATCTTGAACTTGATAACTGCACTTAAGGTGATTACATACATAAATATCTTTGTTCTTTGGAAATGTACATGTAAGTGATCAAGGAACTTGATGTATACAACCTATACTCAAGTGTTCAGAAAATGGATTCATAAATAGACAGGAGGAAGGGAGGGAGGGAAGGAAAGACAGCAAATGTGGCAAAATATTAAAACTGGTGGATCTGGGTATACAGGGGGATAGGGTATTTTGGAGTTCTCTGTATGGGGTTTGTATTATTTTTGTAACTGTCCTATAAGTTTGAAAGTATTACAAAAGAAAAGTTTTTTCAGTGGTTTAATGCCTGACCCCAAAAAAAGATATCATTGGCAGAGTGCAGAAAATTTGTGAAACATAAAAAACACTATGGAAAAAATCACGTGAAACCCTACTACCCAAAGATAACTACTATTATCATTTGGATATAAGTCTTCTATTCATATATTTGTATAGTTTTTCAACAAACCTATAATTTTGCACATATGGTTTAGAACTTGTTTATTTATTTCCAAAGGAAGAAATCTTAGCAGTGAAATCCTAACAATTAGTTCAAAGAGCAAATCTATTTTTAAGTCTTTTAATGGAACTTGCTGTGGCTTCTGGCAGGACTGGGACTATATGCAGGGGTTCTTAACCAGGGGTCCATGGACCACCAAGGGGTCCGTGAAAAGATTTCAGGGGGTCTGTGAGTTTGAATTGAAAATTCAAAAAAACATTATTCTTGTGGGGACATGTTGGTGAAGGTGTGATATATTTATTGAATAATACACAGTATAGTGGGGACTTAGTAAGGGGTCCGTGGTTTTCACCTGACTGGCAAAGGGGTCCGTGGTTTTCACCTGACTGGCAAAGGGGTCCGTGGAACAAAAAACGTTAAGAACCCCTGGACTATAGGATCAGGTAAGTGAGGTGCCCTGGGTAAAAATTTAAGGAGGCACTCATTCTCTGGTGCTAGCCCTGCACTTGCGTGATCCTGAAAGTGAATGCCCCCTTAAATTTTGCACCTGGATGCCTTGCTTGCCCCACCCTAGTCCCAAACCTAGTTTCTGGGTCCTATTGAGAAACTGAAAGCCATTGACAGCACTGCTATGTGACTTGGAATCAAAGCATATGTAAGATGTCAGGGTGGAGAGTATTCCCCCATCAGCGTTAGAGAACTATGTTTGCAAGTAGACATGGTGACATTCCTACTTTATTCTCAGAGAATATATTAATTAGGGTACAGCTAAGCAGCTTTCAGGAAGATCCCAAAACACTGCAACTCAAATAAAATGGTTAGAAACAGGGCATCTATGGAGGGTTGCCAGCTCTGCTCTATAAGTTCATCTAGAAACCAAGAAGGCCAGTTTCTCTGTCATCTTCAACATATTCCTTCCCTCTCTGGGTCCAAGCAATTGGGTACAATAGCAGTTAAACCATTTTTGGAACTGGTAGGAAGGGGGAAGGAAAATGTCCAGGACAAGCTGCTTTGCCTTTAAGGAGGCGATCCAGATGTTGCATACATCTCATGGGCCTTAGTCACATGACCATGCCTAATTGCAAGGATGTCTGGGAAATGTAGTCTGTGTCCGGGTGGTTATGTGCCCAGCTAAAACCTGAGGGGTTTATTACTGTGATGGTTAGGCTAATGTGTCAACTCGGCCAGGTAATTGTGTCCAGGTGTTTGTTCCAGCAAGCACTGGGCTAATTGTAATACAAGAGCATTTATGGACTTCAATCACCAGTGAGTTTACTGCATGGATGGCTGATTATATCTGCATCAATCAGGGAGATTACATCATCAGTGGGTGGCGCTTTTATCCAATCAGTTGAATGACTTAAAAGGGGAAGTGATTTCAACATTCAGAGAGAATTTCCCAGCTCGTCCTTGGACAGGCAACTTCTCCCAGAAACTCATCAACGACCCTTCGTCTTACTTTCATCGGAGCCACTGGTTTGCAGCCTGACCGCGGAGCCTGGACTTGTGCATCCCCACGGTTGCGTGAGAGACTCTTTTAAAATCTCATATTATTGACAGATATCTCCTGTTGATTCTGTTTCCCGAGAGAACCCTGACTAATACAATTACTAAAAGAAAGAAGAGGAATATGCATCAAGGGGAACAATTAGCAGTCTCTGCCAAAGGAAGGGATTTGGGATGAAGCTCCCTGTAAGTCAGCAGACAGGGACCAAAGAAATAAACCTTGTTTTTCATGCTCAGACTACTTTCCCAGAGTTCAGGGAAATATAGTTTACAAACACAGACCTTGTGCCACCATCCTAATTGTGAGTTCCTTGAGGGAAGGCCTGAGACTGACTCTGAAAGTATCCTTCTCATGATACAGGGTTGGAAGTGTTTATTGATCAATTGTTTAGTTATCCACCCAGGAGATCATTAATTCATCCATCCTCTTTACTCTTTCTTGTAAATCAGCCTTTCTTGCTCCTGTATCACCAGGATATTGACACATGCTGTTGGCTGCTACTCCAATAGCTGCCCCCTTCTTTTTTCTTGCTAACACTCCCCATTTTGTTTAGGGCAGCAATATGCCAACTAATTACTAGCTTTCTCTGCCTCTCTTGACACTAGGGGAAAGCATGTGCTGTGATCTGGCCGATGAAAAAGAAACAGAATTTGGCTGCGAGTTTCTAGACAAGTATTTGCATTCCTCATAAAATGGGACTTTATTCCTGCCTTGACTGTGAATGTGATAGCTACAGCCTCAGCTGCCATCTTCTGACCATGAGAGAGAGATCTTGAACCAACTCCAGCTATCTCAGAGCTCAGGACATCGTGTTGTGTGGCTTTTATTCAAGCCACTGAAATCGTTGTCTGAAACTTTCCTAGCTGACCCAGCGTCTCCTTGGATTGCCTCTAGTTTATCTGTACCTACTAGAGGATGCTGAGAATCTTACGTAAGAACATCTCAATCGTCTGTCTTTTGATATCTTGTTCTAAAACCCATGAAAACTCTCAAAGCAAGGGCAAGATACAGGCACACACATTCTTTACTGAAATACCTGAGGAGAAAATGACATCATAGCCTGGGTTCTGAGGAGACACAGTCTTGGAATGGAGTGGGCCTCAGAGAGAGCTAAAGACCTGAGCCAGAGGAGTATTAGAAACGGGAAGATGATTGGGATGGAGAGGACAGGGAAGGGAGAGGAGAGGCACCACACAGGTTGTCCAGTAATACTTTCTGGAGGAGATTAGGGAGGATGGACACAGGGGGGAACCCAGAGGCAATCCCAAGGAAATTCACTCGATTGCTTAAACATGACAATAAAATATCACAGGTTGGGCAGAAACTTGAGTGTCTATAGTCCAGGAAGAGCAAATGCAGATGTTTCCAGGGTCTGGGCAGTTGCATAAATGTATGAAGCAGGCAGGTAGAGACTGTGGATAATGGTCCATCTGATGGGACAGTGGCAAATCTGCTCCAAGGATGGTGGCTGCACTCTGGGCCAAGAGTTGTTGGATCAGGTTTTTCAAGAGAAGCTAAAAATCCATTTTTTTACATTAAAATCTCTGGATTTTTTTTCATGTTGGCAATGCATTAAACAATTTGTAACAATATGTGGGCCAAATAAAATGCATCTGTGAGCTGCATGTGGGCACCAAAGCACCACCTCTGGTCGAATCCCATATCACATCCAAAGCAGGAGTATGTGCTGCAGTATCCTAATCAAGGGGTCCCCATACCTTCCCTTGAATGTCTCCAGTGACAGAGAGTTCATTAACTAAGTTCACTAAATCCTGCAGTTCAGAAATCAACCCACTTTTCTGCTGCAGCTTTAGAAAGAGCAAAGACCAGATCCTCTAAGCATCTATTGCCCTCTTCCCTTTCACCTGTTAAAAGGAAATTACCATATAGAGACAAAATATACATTAAAGTCTTTCAGCCTCTCCATATGGGACTGAGAGGCAGAAAGGATAGAAACGGTGGATACACGTGAATATTTAGGAAGCAGAAAAGATGGGTCATTGTGACTGGTTCAGTATGAGGAGTGACGGAAAAGAAGACTAGTGGTCGATTGGGGGCATGATGATGCCATGTGCCAGGACAGGGTATGCGGGAGGGGTAGAGGTTCTGGGGCAGTCGGGGAGATGGCAGGCTCTGTTTGGGGGTGCACAGTTAGATGTGCTTGAGAGACATACGAGGAGGAAATTAGATATCTGAGTCTGGAGCTGAAGCTCTAGATTTGGGAGCCATTGGCAGAAGCTGATGCAGTAGGAGTAGATGAGCTAACCTGAGGGAGGTGAGGAGTGAGAAGGGAAGAGGACAGAGGGCAAAACCTGGGGAACATCAACATCTAAATGAGAAGCAGAGTGGCAGGCAGCAGATGCAGATCGAGAAGGAGATGCCAGGAAGCAATGACGAGGAACAGTAGAGACCAGAAGCCAAAAATTTGAGGGAAGAGAGATGGTCAGAGGAGAACATTCAGATGAGAGCCAAAAGGTATCCACTGGATTTGATATCAAAGCAGTTTCTGTGCAAAGCAGCAGGGTGGAGGCCAAACAAGTGATAGAGGAGTGGAGGAACAGAAATGAGAACGTGATCAGCAAGTGTAGACAACTCTTTCAAGGAGCTTGGTCTGAAGGAATGGAGGAAAACATGGTCCTACCTAGGAAGGGCCTTAGGTCCTGGGGAGGGATATTTAAAGCTAGGGAGACTTGGGTGTGTTTAAAAGCTGATGTCAAACCCCTGGGCAGGTAGTAAAGGTCCAGTTGGAGATACAGGAGAATACTGGGCTAAGAACTCTGACACCTCTTGACCTTATTTTTACAGCAAGAAATGGAGTCTTCTAGATAACCAACCGCATGTGCTCCTCTTTCTGTGCATTGCTGGGACAAGCTACTTGGCATTTCATGGGCCTTATTGAAACTGTTAAGCTGGAGCACCCTCCTCCTTGCCCCACCCCTCCTTTCTCCCCTGCATTTTCCCTCTATTGACCATGAAGGTGGAAACTCATAGGCAGGACATTGTTAAGAGAGTTGCCTGGTGATCCAAGTACAAAATGTTCTTCTGGAAGGAGGAAGAAGCCTGGAGTTTCCAAGAGAAACACACTCATGCCAAACCCCGGAGGTGGCTCAGTGTGGCTGTTGTATGGACACAGAATACTCTCATCAAGGATGCCCCAAAATATACTTGCAGCTTCAGTTGTCCAGATATGTCACAGTAAAGGTGAGGCTTTAGGACTAAATTATCCAACTTTCACCCAAGTCCCTTTGGCCCCAAGCCACTGAACAGTCCAGCTCCCATGCCTCTGGATTCCCTGCAAATCACTGATTTATTCAACAAATATTTATTGAGCGCCTGCCCTGTGCCAGGCACTGTGCTAGTCTCTGGGGGAAAGTGGAGAGCATGACAGGCCAGGTCTGACTTTTAGTCTAGTAGAGGGGCAGATGTTGATTAAATAATCACAGGGTGATGGCTGCACAGGTCGTGTGGAAGAGAGGCACATAATAGCACGAGCACCTTGAACGAGGAGATCAGACCTTGGTAGAGAAGATGGGGAAGGCTGCCCAGAGAAAATGAATCTGAATGGGCTGGGAAGGATAAAGGATGAGTAGGAGCCAACTAGGTGAATATTAGAGTATTAGAGAATATATTGGTTTTCTATGCTGAGTAACAAATTGCCACAAACTTAGCAGCGTAAACAACACACTTATTATCTCATAGTTTCTGTCAGGCCATGTTAGCCGAGTCCTCAGGAAGGCTGCAGTCAAGGTGCCAGCCAAGGCTGAGTTCCCACATGGAAGCTTGCCTGGGGCAGGATCTGCATCCAAGCTCATCAAGTTGTTGGCATAATTAATTTCCTTGTAGCTATAGGACACGTGGCAGCTTGCTTCTTCAAAGTCTGCAACAGAGACAGAGAGAGAGACAGACAAAGAGAGAGAGAGAGAGAGAGACTCTAGAGCAAATTTGCTAGCAGGATGGATTCTTATATCATAAAATATAATCACAAGAGTGACATCCCATCATTTTTGCCATATTCTATTGGTAGAAGCAAGTTACAGGTCCTGCCAACTCTCATGGGGAGAGAATCATACAAGGGCATGAAAACCAGCAGGTAGGGAATATAGGGGTTACCTTAAACTCTGTTCACCATGAAGAACCAGGCAAAGCATGTCCAAAGGCCCTGTGACAGGAGAAAGCACGGTCCATTAGGGGAGCTAGAACACAGAAAGTGAAAGAGAGAGACCTGGCCAGACCGTGCAGGATCTTGTTCAAGATTTTGATCTTTTTTCCAAAATGGGAAGCTATGGAAGAAAGGTTGGTGATGCAATCAGACATATACTGCCACCCCAGGATTTCTGATAATCTAATTCAGTATGGATGGATGACTAACCCATTAAAATTCATCCAGAAGACCTGGCTGCAGCAAATTGTCATCAAAGCAGCCAAACCCCATGACTAGATGGAAGCTTTATGAATCTGCCCTTATTTACCCCTGACTCAGAGCCAGGGATAGACCAGGAGCTGAGTAAATACTTCTGTGTATTCATTGATGAATAGGTGGAAGCCAGGTTGCTTGTCCAGAGCTAGCATGGAAAATCAGATCCTCAGTAATTGAGTCAGAGTCTTCTACCCTGAACCCGACAGCACCCACCCACTCATCACAAAAAGATTCCCATGGAAAACCCCAGGCTCCACCTAGAGAGGGTAGAAGCTCCTTGGGGCAGAACATCTCTTGCCTCAACTTGATGAGCACCACCCTTGGGTCCCAGGCTCTGCCCACCACATGCCCTGCCTTTGGGCTGTAGCTGGCACAGGGCGTGGCGCACCACTGCTTTGATGACAGTGCACTTCCATTTCAAAAGAGTTCTCTCTAGTTGGAGCTCAAGCTATAAAAACAAGTAGATGCCACCAGATGTGATGTGGCATGCCTCCTCTGACATCGTTTTCACCCTGCAGGCCAGGGGTGATAGAGGGAGAGTTGGACCCATGAAGCACCTTCCACTAAATATCTGGACAGAGAGGGAGAAGGACAGAAACTATAGGTGCTGAATTTTAGTAGATAGGCAGAAAACAGACTGGCTCTGACAGAGGACTTTATTATGCCTAAATAACTTTGAACAAGCTATTTTTCATTTTCTGAAGTCTACAACTACAGATGAAAGACATCACTTGCGAGGACCTCAAAAGGCTAGAGTCTGAGACCACAGCATGACCCCCTCTGGCACATCGGACAGAGAGATGCTACTCTCCTGCCTGTCCCTCTTGGCCCCTGGTGCCTTCTTGGATCTATTTTGACGCCTGACCATCACTTCCCATTGGCCAAATAGAAGAGCACTCTATGATTATTCTTCTTATTTTTTAGACAAGAAAACTGGTTCAGAGCTCATGCTCATACAGCAAGGGGTGGAAGAGCCAGCATTTGACCCAAGCATATTTGGTCCCAAAGCCTGTGCATGGTTGCACTGCTCCCAACAGCATGAGGCTACAGAAATGTCCAGGAGCTACACCAGGTGACCCTGGGCAAGGTAGCTCCCCTGAGGCTGCCTTCTCATCCGTCAAATAGGCATAATAATACCTACCTTGTCGAGCAGTTGCAAGTATTAGAGATAAGATCTCCAAAAGGCCTCATATAGCACCTGACACATCCTAGATGCTTATAAATGTTATCTATTGTTGTCATCACCTCCTTAACCCATTCTGTCTCTTGTTTCAGGAGCTCGGGAAACAGATGCTCCTCATACCCCAATGAGTTCATCAGATGTAAGGACAGAGGGCACTTGCTCAAGGGGCACCTTGCACGCTTTCTACATGTGGGAGGCCAGTGGGTGTGGTAGAAAGAGCACAGGGCGGCCAGCCAGAAGCCTTGGGTTCTAGTCCCAGCACTACCAGGTCCTGGCTGTATGACCTCAGAGAAGTCATTTAAGAATAAAAAGTGGCCTGGCTACATCACAAGGCTGTGGCTCAGATTAAATGAGATAATGGTAATGAAAATACTTTGTAAAGTGGAAAAACATTATCCAAATGTAAGGGGCCATTATCCTCACAATGATACAGCTCTGGCGTGGGCAGCTACATTACGGAGGGTGGGGACTGGCCTCCCCCCGCCCCTGGGAAAGACAGAACCAGAGGGAACAGGGCAACGGGCCAAGGGCTGGTGAGTTAGGAGGATGGCTTTGGGGAAGCTGGAGTAGGACTACAGGAAGGGCACTCCCGGGTCAGAGACAGCAGACCCCTTCCCACCACGTCCTTGTTTTGAAACTCCAATTGTGTTAATAAATTTAAAAAATGCCAAGACAGGGTTGCCAAAATAGTGGTATATTTTACACATTTAATCCTGGACATATACCAGGCATGGATCCAGGGGCACTGTGGGGTCACAGCTATATCCCCAGCACCTCATTCAGAGACGACACCCAGCGTGTACATCGAGCCCACCCCAGGCCTGCCTAGGCCCCCACGGTAGGCCCTGCGTGAGGGAGCAGAGATATCCTTTTCCTTTAAATTCTCAACAAACTGTGGAATACTAAGTCATAAAAAGGAATGAACACTGACACATATAACACAGTATGCTCAGTGACAGAAACCAGACATGAAACAGTACAACCAATATTATTCCATTTACATAAAGTTTTAAACCTGGCAAAACTAATCTATAGTGATAGAAAGTGGATCAGTGACTGCCTGGGGCCAGGGTTAGGATTGGGGGGGCCCAGGCCACAAAGGGGTACAAGAGAACTTTTGGGGGTGATGAAAGTGTCCTACATATGTGGTGTTTACAAGGATGTAAATATTTGTCAAAGCCATGAACATGTATACTTAAAAGGGTGAATTTCATGGTATGTAAATTATACAAAATTCACATCTGAATAGAAAACCTAACAGGCCTCTTGCGGCCCAGATCTATCTGTCCACAGCTATGTCTAATGTTTACCTCTTTGCTCTCCATAGAAGCTTCTCAAAGTCAGTTTGATGAGCATAGACCACAGGCTGGTTCTGTGCCAGGCCCTGTGGGGATATGAGGCAAAGAGGACCCAGTTCTCACCCTTGAAGGGTTCACTGTTCTATAGGGGGATCAGACACCAATGCTCACGCAAAGGGTGGGTGCAAGGGGCCACAGTGGACTAGGTGCTATGGGAGCTCAGAGGGAGGCAGAACGGCCCTGGCTGGGGCAGGTCAAGGAAGGCCCACCCAAACCAGTACTAAATGGGAGTATGAACAGGAAGGCAGATGTTGTATGAGTCCATCTGCATGAACTATCTGGAATAGGCAAATTCATAGAGAGAGAAAATAGAGTAGAGGTTACGAGGGACTGGGGGAGGAGGGTATGGGGAGTTACTGCTTAATGGGTTAAAAATAAAAAATATATATATTATATACTCCATGTTAGCTGCAGCACTGTCTGTTCTGCTTCCTGCTCTATTCCCTCCCCAGAACAACCTGACACATAGTAGGTGCTCAGTAAATATTTGTAGAGTTTTAGTCTACAAACGTGTTTTAGTCCAGTGTTTTAGGCCATGTTTTAGTTTCCTAGCTGCTAAAACAAATGCCATATAAAGGGCTGACTTAACAACAGGATTTTACTGGCTCACAGTGCCAGAGTTCGAAGCCTGGCTTCCTCCTGGCCAGAATCTTCTGGTTGGCCAGCAATCTTTGGGGTTCCTAGTTTTTCTGTCCCATGACAATGCACATGGCAGTGTCTCCTCCTTTCTCTTCCAGGTTCCATTGACTTCCAGCTCCTGGCAGCTCCCCATGGCTTTCTTTTATGTCCAGTTTCCTTTGCTTATAAGGACTTCAGCCATTTTGGATTAAGGCCCACCCTCATTCAGTTTGAGCACTGAAGTTACATTTTTAAGAGATCCTATTTACAATGGGTCCACACCTACAGGCAGGGGGTTGGGACCTGAACATGCCTTTTGTGGGGAACATGATTCAATCCCCAAAAGGCAGGGTCTGTAAATGACTGCCCACAGGCTAAATCGGGCGAGTACCAGTTTTTGTAAATGAAGTATTACTAGAACGCAGCTACATTCATTCATTTACATACTGTGCTACATTGACAAAATAAAGGAATATTTTTAAAAGGCAAAAACCCCAAAGAACTAGGAGGCCAGAAATGGATACAGCAGCAGACCAGTGATGGCATCAAAATTCTGGAAGCTGGAAAGCAGAGGGACAAGCGATAACTGACTTAGCCGAGAGGGAAGAGTTGAAATATAATTTTACAGGTGGACAGCTAACAAGAAGGCGGCCAGGTCATGTCATAGAACCCTGGGAAGTTTCAAGAATCCAGGTACCTCTGTTGTCAGGAGTGTAAGGTGGGGCCGGAAAGACGAAGACTGGTTTAAAAAGAGCTGCTGGAAACCCAGATCACCTCCCCCTTCCTGCCCAGTGAGGTATCTTTCCCTCCCCAATGCCCAGAGATGAAGGGTTTACCTCTTAAAGAGGTTGAACAATAGATAGAGTTGGTCTCAGGGACACCAGACACAGCTGTGGCCTGGAAAAGGTGTTATACTGAAAATAAGGGGTCGGTGGAATGAAAGTCTGCATTCTGAACCAGAGTCCTCACTCCCTGTCCCCTAGCCCCAGCTTGGCTCTCAGGACCCTGGCACCCAGACTTATACTCCCCAGGGAGGAAAATGTAGGATTCTTTTTAGGGAAAGTGACCAGCACAAGATAAAAGATACATTTGGGGTCTCCCAATGAAATGGCTGATTGTACCTGATTACAGAGAAACTCACCCTGAGACAAGCACTCTCCACTCTATCCCTACCAGAGCTTCCATTAAATATTAAGTGGTTTAAGCCTTTAGGTATTCCATTAAGTATTTTAGCCCCTCTTTAAGGTTTCACTGTGAATAGACAGCCAGACTATCAGGCATCTAAGGAACACTTCTAGCCTGAAAGTCACGGGCTTAAAAACAAGTAGAGAAAGTAAACTGAAAGGAAATAGCAACAATGTGAGTTGCAAAAGATAATTTCACAAAGACAATATTTCAGGGAGATAAAAGCTACTGCATTGTGGTAGACTGTTCCATTGGTGACCCCTAATGAACTATGTCTCTTGGTAGTCAGACTCTTGTCCCCGTCTACATTGATTCTGCATTGGTTCTGGGCTGGGCCATGCAACTTGCTTTGCCCAAAATGGAATTAGCAAATGTGATGCAAGGAGGGGTTTATAAGGACTTTCACACTGGGTTTCTCCTCTTGAAACACTTACAACCTTTATGACCTTGGGTATGTGTGGAGGTTTGAAAATATGTCCAGGGAAGTGGGTGTGGCTCAATCGATAGAGCTCCCGTTTACCATATGGGAGGCCCCGGGTTCGCTTCCCGGGACCTCCTTGTGAGGGCGGGCCGGCCCGCGCGGCGAGGTGGGCTGATGCAGCGGGGCCTCACGGGGGGGGGGGGGGG
>JAQZBX010031424.1:0-13700 GCA_029593785.1 Cabassous unicinctus | reverse complement strand
ACTTAGTGACTCACTTCTAATGAGTAGAACGTGGCAGAAGTAACGATGTGACCTATGACTTCCAAGACTTAAGACGTAATAAAAGAGTCGGGAGCGGATATGGCTCAAACAGTTGAGTACCTGCCTCCCACATGGGAGGTCCTGGGTTCCGTTCCCAGTGCCTCCTGAAAAAACAAAAACAAACAACAAGCAAAACAAATGAAAAAACCAACTCAGGGAAGCTAATGTGGCTCAGTGGATGAATGTTGGCTTCCCACTTATGAGGTCCTGGGTTCAATCCACGGCTCCTGGTACCTAAAAAAAAAAGTCATTGTGTTTCCTCTTGTTCCCTCTCTTGACTCATTTGTGCTGGGGGAATGAGGACACCCAAGCAGCCCTATGGGAAGGTCCATGTAGCAAAAACTTAGCCAGCCTGCCACAGCCATGTGAGTGAATTTGGAAGCAAATCCTCCAGGCCCAGTCAAATCTTTAGATGATTATAATCCTGGTTTGCAACCTCATCAGAGATTTCAAGCCAGAAGCACCTGGCTAAGCTACTTCCAAATTCCTGATCCTCAGGAGCCGTGAGATAATAAATAAACATTTGTTGTTTTCAGTCACTACATTTTAAGGCAATTTGTTATGCAGTGATAACTAATACAGCAAGCTATTTGACTGCTTTGCTTCTCAGCTCCCCATCTGTCAAACGCGTCTAATAATGAAGCCTACTGACTAGGGCTGCGTCAGGAGTGCGTGAAGTAGCGGTGCACATTCTCAGAGCAGTGGAATGTTGTAGTCAACCTTGCACATTACTTGTTGTGTTGATTTTAGAAAAGGGTTCTGCCAATCTGCAATGGCCCCACTTCCTTGAGTTCCTCATCTGGAGTACATTTCCCCAAAGAAGGTCAGTTTAAGAAGCAAGTTTTTACCAAGACATTTCAATGAAGGAAAGAATAGCCTTTCCAACAAATGGTGCCAGGTCAACTGGACGGTCACATTCAAATGAATGAAGTTGGATCATTTACAAAAATTAACTAAAAATGGTCAAAGACCTAAATGTAAGAGTTAAACTATAAAACTCATAAGAAAACAGAGGTATAATCTTCCTGACTTTGGATTAGACAGTGGTTTCTTAGATATGACAACAGAAGCACAAGCAATCAAAGAAAGAACAAATAAATTGGATTTCATCGAAATTAAAAACCTGTGTGTCAAAGTATACCATCAAGAGAGGGGAAGGACAACCTACAGAATGGGGAATATTTGCAAATCATATATTTGATGGGGCTCTGGTATTTAGAATATATAAAGAACTCTTACAAATCAATAATAAAAAGACAACTCGATTACAAAATGAACAAAAGATTTTGAATAGACATGTCTCCAAAACAAGATATACTAATGGCCACTAAGCACATTTTTGAAAAGACATTATTAGTCACCAAGTAAATGCAAATCAAAAGAACAATGAGATACCACTTCACACCCATTAAGAGGCTATAATCAAAAGGACAGATAATGATGAGTGTAGGCAAGGACATGGTAAAATCGGAATCCTCATACACTGCTGGTGGGAATATAAAATAGTGCAGTTGCTTTAGAAAACAGTCTGTAGTTCTTCAAAATGTTAAACAAAGAGTTGCCCTAAGACCCAGTAATTCTACTCCTAGGTATATACCCATGAGAACTGAAAACATATGTTCACACAAAAACTTGTACGGAAATGTATCTTTTTGGTGTGATGAGAATGTTCTGGAGTTAGTGGTGATGGTTGCAGAGCTTCTGAATATGCTATAAACCACTGAATTAAATGCTTTTAAAGGGTGAATTTTATGGCAGGTGAATTATATCTAAATATGAAAAAAAAGGAAGAAGTATTGATTCGTGTTACAATGTGGATGAACCTTGAAAACATTATGCTAACTGAAAGAAACTGCATACAAAAGGCCACATATTTTATTCTATTGACATGAAATGTCCAGAATAGGAATATTTTTTTTTGTTTTGGAAAAAATTTTCATAAAAATATTGTTAACATGTAATAGGTTATTACTGCTATTTTTATGAATTAATATTTTTAAAATTCCTCCATTTTAATTTCTAATACTGTAATTATCAACAGACATAATCCACATAGATTATGATTATGATTGGGATCCCCAATCATTTTTAAAAATGTAAAGGGGTATTGAGACCAAAATATTTTGAGAACCCTTAGAGCAAAGCACAGCATTCCACATCTAGGATTCTCAGGTACCTCATGATAAACCCTCCCTTGTGCCGTCAATTTCTGTATCTCTAATACAATACTAAACCTTGCTGTGATGTGGAGAGCTGTTGAACTTTTTTTTCTCCTAATGTTTACATGTTGCTTTAGGCCTGTATTTAGGTCTACCTGTAAGGATACATAATAAACTTGTAAGCGCGGATGCCTCTGGAAAGGAGAATTGGAAAACTAAATGAAAGTGTCGTCAAAAATATTTCTGTTTGACTTTTTCACAGCCATCGTGCATGGATTGCCTATATTTAATAATGAGCAATAAAGCATAAAATTACTTTTGTTTAGAGTAATAGGAAACACGAGACGGCTCCAGCAAAATAGTTTTGACCAACAATTTAAAAAATATATACCAAAACTTCTCCGCGTCGGCCTGTGCTGGAGCCCCACGCTTGGCGCAGGTTCCCTCCAGTTCCTGTCCTGCAAGCGCGGCTATAAGCCCCGCTCCTGCCCTCGGCCCCGCCTCCTCCACGCTAAGCCCCGCCCCGCCTCGCGGAAACGTCACCTCCGGCAGGCCAGCTTCCCCGAACTCCTTCAGGCTCCCGCCTTCGCCGGCTTCCGGTTGTCGTCGTCGCCGCTGCTGCCGCTGCTGCTGCTGCTCAAGCTGCAGGCGGAGGCCGGAGGATCGGGCGGCGGCGGCGGCGGCGGCGGGAGCAGAGCGGGAGGAGGGAGCAAGAGGGAGCGAGCGAGGAGCGAGCGGAGCGCGCCTAGCCGTGCCCGCAGTTCCGCCTGCCTGAGGAGCGGGAGCAGCCCGGGCCCCGCCGTCGCCGTCGCCGCCGCCGCCCGCCTGCCCGCCGGACAAAGCCCGAGAACCCGCGCCCAGAGCCATGTCCTCGTCCGCCGGTAGCGGCCACCAGCCCAGCCAGAGCCGCGCCATCCCCACCCGCACCGTGCCCATCAGCGACGCCGCGCAGCTACCTCATGACTATTGCACCACGCCCGGGGGAACGCTCTTTTCCACCACGCCGGGAGGTGAGCGCCGGCCGCCCCGCGCGGCCCCGGGGACCGCGCGCCCCCGCCGGCCCCCAGAGCCTGCAGCCGGCTTCCGAGCGCGCCCGCACCAGTCCTCCTCGGTGGCCCGGGCTCCCGCCGTGGTCCTCCGCAACTCTCTCAGGGCGTGTCCATGCCGGGTCGCGTCGGAAACCTTAACTTTGCATTCTCTCTTCCCAGTAACTCGATTCCGTGCGCGCCGGCTCTGGGAACGTGGCTCTCCCGTCGCGGAAAAAAAGCTCTTGTTCCCGCTTCGTGGCAGGTTTATGCACTCAATCCAGTTTTCTCTTCCTTCTGCATCTCTTTCCCCGGCAAATTCGTCTACATTTGGCGTTGCATTCACTTCGTATTACCTCTACCTCTTGCAGATTGTGCATATGTGCACAGTAATGTTTGATTTTGGAGTTGTCTCTCGGGCCTTTTTAGAACGGAAGTTGGGGAGAGTCATTCGCTCCTCGGACCTTCCGAGGATTTGTGCTGCTTTTAGAACACAAGGAGGAGGCTGGAATGCGGAGTTTGGAAGCCTCTCCTAGTGTTATCCTGCTTTGAGAGTATTGTTTACTTTGCTGGACACGGCCTCACGGGTGGGGGTAGTTCCCCGGCCGGGAGGAGAAAGTGATCGAGGAAAAAGAGGCGGGGGTGGTAGGCAGGCTTACGGTACGGTTTTGGCGGCGTCGCCTTTGGACATGGGTTGAAGTGGGCAGTGTCACAGAGGACACCCTAGGCGGTTGGGCTTCCTGATCCTGGAGAAGGGGATATGGAGAGAGGCGGTGCAGAGGGAGGTTCCTGGGCATTGCTTTTCAGAGTACGACCAGGAACTGTTTACAAGTAAATAACACTGGGGTAGAGGTGAAGCGGGTTGAATTGGTCACGGGAAAAGGGAGCTCAAAGGTTGTCTGTCCCCTGCCTGGGATGTTCTCCAGAGGGAGGAGACTGGAGAGCAGGATTGCGGGATGTTATTGAAGGGAATGATGTCTTTCTCTTTTCTTTCTTTTCTTTTCTTTTCTTTCTTTCTGTCTTTCTCTTTCTTTCTTCTATCTCTATCTATCTATCTGTCTATCTATCTATAATATTCCTGCATGACCGGGTGCTTCATTTTTAACTTATGAACTTTGTTTTCTTTGGGTGAAGGAGTGGCTTCTTGCTAGAGGGTCGGGCGGTAACTGGCAGCCCCTGCCATGTACAGGATTGCTAGCAGCGTTCCTGTGGGCTGGGCTCCCAGTTTATGCAACAGCCAATCTGATGCAGTTGGGCCTAGGCGAACCCTTCAATCCATTGCACAATAGCAAGGCCTGTAGAATAAGGAGACCTTCTTGCCAGAAACAAGGGATAAAAGTCAAGGAGAGAGAGCTTACA
Source organism: Cabassous unicinctus (assembly GCA_029593785.1). Lineage (NCBI taxonomy): Eukaryota > Metazoa > Chordata > Mammalia > Cingulata > Chlamyphoridae > Cabassous > Cabassous unicinctus. The sequence goes on along the minus strand of JAQZBX010031424.1, from coordinate 9,097 downwards.
CTCTAGAGGAAGTATGGCTGCATTAAAAGACTTTAAAAAATAACACAGGTAGGAGAAATTCATCACTATGTGTGAAGAGCTTGCTTTAAGGCAGTATTAACTTTCAGAACAGTGGAGTTCCTAGTGAAATTGTTACTTTATTAATGAACCCCCCTGATCTTTCAAGACCAGTCTCGTGTTTGAGCATGCTAAACCTTGCTTTTTAATGGTGAAAGATTTTGACAGATCAGAATCTGCTCCAGATAGTTGTCTTGAACTTGAACTGATAAGCTTTTAAGAAATGGTTATTTTCCAAGATGATAGAAAGAGATTTGTAACTCCTCAGAATTCTTTGTGGTCAGTAAATGCCTGTGCTTCTGCGGCTCAGAACACACGGTAGTAACAACTGCACTCAGCCGTAATTTATTTGGGGATGGAGCTAAACTTCTAGCAATAAGCTATATGTTAATTATTCCCCTGAGAGAAGAGCCACAGATGGGTAACATTTTGGCATATTTCAAACAGTCAAGTTACCGTGCTTTAAGTCTTTAAGCATTGCTTTAAAGAGAGAAGCCTGTCTCATAGTCTGGATTAGTTCCTTAAATGCTTGGAAAGATTTTGCCAGAAGTACTGATTCATTTACCTCTTTTTGCAACACACACACTCACCATCTCTTTCTCAAATATCACTTAACCTGCCTACAAATAATTTCCGCATACACAGTTTTTGGTTTCAGATGTACATACTTGTCATCTTGGTTCATTTATAATGTTGAGCCTGGATTATTGATAGAATATATTATAATCTTTGGATTTTTAACATGAGGGCTTACATAATCTCTTTATAGAACTGTTGCAATTGGATTTAATCACTATTTTATAGCAAATAACTGAATGCTGTTTAGATGCTTGGTGTTTATTGATTTAATTTTTCCTCTTGTGGAGTTTTTCCACCTTCTGATGTTTTGTTCCTCTCTCTGTTTCTCCAGTTCCCCACATGTAATTTTATTTCCCTGAACAAGGGTGCGATCGTTTGTTGTTTGGTCACCTCCAGTCACCTGAATTAATGTGATTAAATATCTTAAGGGTGTTTTGAGTGCCCTGTGCAGTGCTTTGCACAAAAGGGGGCAACAGATGAAAGTAGGAAATGCATTCCTTTCTCTGAATGGGCTTAAAATCTTTGTGTTCTTTATTTTTATTTTTAATTTTTTATAAGTAGCCATCTTTAATATTTATATAGGTATTACTAAACCCCAAAAAGATGAGACGTATGAGACACAATTAAATAGCACGTTCCTCATTGCTTTTTAAAGTTAATACAGGCATTTCTATTGAAGTAATTTAAATTTTTCCTAGTTCCCAAAATAGGTATTAGAGTTCTAAATAGAACAAAAAAGCGTCAAAGAGCCACATATTAGATATTTAGATTGCTCTAAGAAAACTAAACTAATAAATAAAATAAGAGTGCACATTCAGAGCAGAATTGTAACTTTTGGTCAACAACATGGGAACCAGTGGCAAAAACCTGCCAGGGTTAAGGCAGGGTTTTGTTGTTGTTGTTTTAATATACAGTAAAATATATATATTTTTTCTGAGTTCATTTAGTATAAACACTAAATGGTGTTATTTGAAGTGCATTGCTAGGCTAGAATACAAGTTTCCTAGTAGTAATAATAATAATAGCTTGGAAAGTTCCTTTTGTTTTAAAGTCTTCCTTATACCTATTAATGGCATTTTCCTGTTGATTTAACACACTTAGTATAAGAGATTACTGAGGCAATCATATGACTTGAAGGCAAAAACTTGGGCACAAAGCACTATGACTGTCAGGATGATAGCCGTTATAAGGAATGACTTTCTTCCTCTGCTGGAGTCAATTTGAGTGTTGGCAGTTTCTGAGGAGGAAGTTGAGGGCTTTGGCAAAGATTGTCATCCATCTGCAAGATTAAGCCTAAAGTAACTGACTAAGATGTCATCACAAAAGCGACATAGGTTGGAGAGCTGTTTCAGATGTTCTTGTAACTGGACTTTAGGAAAGCGTACTTTATAAAGAGGTGCAAGAAAACCAAATACGTAGGCATCCAATGTAGAAGGCGTATCTCCAAAGAAAAACTGAGATGTTCCCAATCTGTGTGACAGAAGATTTAGGCACTCCTTGGCATTTCTTTATATCTGTGCTTCCACTTCCCGGAGGTGGTAGAGAGGGGGCTCTCCTCTGGTCAGGAGAATCCTGTTCCTTTAGACATTCTTCTAGGCAGAATCAAACTCAAGGGAAAAGGAATTCATGAAGCAATTACAGAAAAGGAATTATCACTCTTAACCCAGAATGTGTGAAGCTGTTTTCTTAAAAAGTTTAGTATTTTTGCCAGCTGAGAAACAATATTGTCTTCAGTTGTCAAGACTGGTATATCTCCATCACCACCAGAGACTCTCTGTGCACCTATGGGAGCCCCCAGCCTTCTCCCCAGCAACTGAGCTCCAAAGGGGTGGGCTTAAAATCTTGATGGAGAAAAAACAAAGCAAAATCTCGATGAAGAGGTAAAAAATTTTAGTTCTAGGACAGTATAGTCAAATGCTAATTCCTGTATTTCAGCTTGAAAACATTTAGAAAAATGATAGTAGGGTTGAATTGGAAATCTATTTAGTGGAAAGGGAGGGGATTAACATTTCCTGCCTCCAACTTCTGGAAACCTTCTGGAGTGTCACATGTCAGGGCATTCCAGGATAACAGTTGATGTGCTGAATGTCCTAAATGATCAGACAGGGCAGGGACATTCATAACATAGTGAACTTATATCTCCCCCTTGAGAGTTCTTTATCCATTAGGGATCAGAGGATATAGCCTGTCCTTGAAAAGATTTCTCAAAATTGTCTTCCTGTAGTTTTGGTTTATACTTGCTATAGTGGATTACTTATCTTTTCAGAGGAGTACCTTTTCTTATTATTAAGGAAGATTTTATTTTATTTTTTCCTATCTGCCTGTGGAGGAGTGAGGATGATATTTGATTCTTCCATTGAGAGGCTACTTCTAGCCTCAGTGGAAGGTAAGGTTGGTATAGCCAGCTTCACTTTTCTAACACTCTGCTTAGCTTGAAGGGACTAATGCTTTCACTTTATAATTGAGGGAAATTAAGACCCAAATTCAATATCACACAGCTCATTAATGTCAGTGGGTAGCCTCAGACTTGGTGTCCTGATTGCTATTCCAGTTTTTTCCTCCACTATTTTAATAGGATGCTTATCATACAGGGAAAGGATTCAAAGAGCCTTTTCTACTTCTGGAATGTTAGTAAAATGTGATTCCTTCCACTGACATTTCTTTTATAGGTGCTGAGCAGTCTCCTTTTGGGAGAGTTGTGCTCTGAGGAATGAGTAGAAACATAGAGACGTAGCCTTTTCTTTTCAACTTTCTTTTCCTGCATAACATCCTCCTCAGCTGTGGAAAAGTTTATTGTTGCCATATGAGCAACAGAGGGGAACTAACTGTGATGGTCTGAAATCTTGTTCATGGGGTTGCGCTTCATTTTTACCAGTAGAGAGTTGCTGTGATTGGTTCACAGGAGCAGAATTACTTAAAGACCATTAGGGGAAGCGGGTGTGGCTCAGTGGATAGAGTCCCCGTTTACCATATGGGAGGCCCGGGTTCGCGTCCCGAGTCCTCCTTGTGAGTGCACGCCAGCCTGAGCAGTGCGGTGGGCTGATGCAGCAACCTCACGGCAGGAAGCGGGTGTGGCGCAATGGATAGCGCACCCGTTTACCATATGAGAGGCCCCGGGTTCGCTTCCCGGCGCCTCCTTGTGAGGGCGGGCTGGCTCGCGCGGCGCTGTGGGCTGATGCGGCGGGACCTCACAGCGAGGGGGAGATAGGCAGACACAGAGAAGACACGCAACGAATGGACACAGCAACACAAGCGGCAAGGGGGGGATAAATAAATAAAATAAATAAATCTTTAAAGACCATTAGAAGGGTCTAGAGATGAACTGAGAAAGCAGAAAGAAGGGAAAATAACCCACTTGGAGTGAGATATATCAAATTAAAGTGCTTTGGGGAAGTCCTGGTTTTGAATCTGGTTCTTTTCTTGGGAGAAATGAATAGAGCTGTGTATGTAGCTATAGGAAAAGAAGACCAGTTTACTATGTTGTGAAATTTCTCATTTGGTGACCTTGGGCTGAGTTTATTCTAGGCAAATAACTTCTGAGTCAACAAATGTACTTATTTGGCTCTTTAACTTCATTTATTAGTGAAAGGACTACATTATTTACATGTGAGAAGTGCATGAAAAACATAATGAATGGTGTTTAATCACTTTGTCTTGTCTAAGAAAGAGTATACTTGTCTCAAAGTAATGCATATTAACTTGTGTTGTTCTGTAGGAGATTCAGTTTAGTCTTAGATTCATCAACTGTGAAAATATATATATTGAAGATGTACTTCTTTAGTTTTTATTTGGGTGCATTTGTGTTGATGGGGAACTGAATTCTGGGCTTGAGGCAGAGAGCAGTCCCCCATCCTTAAGGTGTATAGCAGTGCACTATGTGGAAGGGAGAGTCATTGACTGACCATAGGTCAGATGTAGGCCATTGGGGGAATACAGAGCTCTTAAGAGTTGATAGAGTAGCATGCATGACACAGAAGGGCATGGCTCCTTTCACCTCTCCTGAGACATGCTGTATAATATAGGAAGGATGAAAAGTGGTGAGTCTATAATCTGGCACAGCCAAGGTAAAGATTTTTTGAGGACTGGAGTCTTAAAGACAATTTTTTAAATCAAATCGATTTTATTGATACATATTAGTAAAGCATACAATTCATCCAAAGTGTACAATCAATGGTATTTGGTATAAATACATAGTTGTACATTTATCACTTCAGTCATTATTAGAGTATTTTCATTATTTCAATAATAATAATAAAAACAAGAAAATTCTTCACCTTTCAATTTCCCTATGCTTCCCTTGCTGTACATAGCTGCTATTTCTGGCTATTCTTGCACAATCATTTATTTATTTATTTGTATTTTTAATTTTTTTTTTACTTTATTTTGTACATTTAATAATTGAAAATATAAACAAAAACTAAAAAGTAAACACAGATGAATAAATATATACATTTCTCAATTAAATGTACTGGATACATATAATTTTTTTTATAATCAAACAATATGTTACTACACAATATATTTGGTTCATAGTAACGTTGTCATATAGTATTTGTCCTTTTGTGTCTGGCTTACTTCTCTCAACATAATGTCCTCCAGGTTCATCCAGTTGTCATATGCTTTATGACTTCATTTCTTCTTACAGCTGCATAATATTCCATCATGTGACTAGACCACAGTTTGTTTATCCATTCATCTGTTGATGGACATCTATGTTGTTTCCAGCTTTTGGCAATGGTGAATAATGTTGTTATGAACATCAGTGTGCAGATGTCTGTTCGTGTCACTGCTCTCAGTTCTTCTGGGTATACACCCAGTAGTTGTTACAATTATTTATTTACTAAGCAGTTTTGTTGATATATATTCACATACCATACAATTTATCCAAGTATATAATCAATGTCTTTTAGTATAATCACAATATTGTGCATTCATCACCATAGAAAATTTTAAAACCATTTCATTACTCCAAAAAGAAAAACTCCATATTCCTTAGCATGCCTTCCCCAGTCCTACGTAACCACTAATCTAATTTCATCTTTACAGATTGATTTATATTTGCATTTTATATAAGTGGAATCATAGAATATGTAGGAGTCTTTTGTGGCTTGGAGACATTGTAGTCTTAATTTAATGGTGTATGAATATTTGCAGATCAGACAGGGTATAGTTAAGGTAGGGAAAGCTGTGGTTCATCTGGTTGGAGATGAAGAGAGCCTGAGCAGGATAATAGTTTGTTGGTGACTGTATGGCAGAAGAACTTAATTTTTATCAGCTTAGCTCCCAATTCTACAGGTGAGCAAATGAATGTTTAAATATTTTTTAACCTCTTATTTTGAAATAATTTCAAACTTAAAGGACAGTTGTAAAAATAATATAAAACCAATACAGAAAACTCCAGTATATCCCCACCCAGATAACTAACATTTAGCTTTTTGCCACATTCGTTTAATCTGTCATCTATCTTATCTATTTTCTAAACGTTTGAGAATAGGTTGCATACATCATGCTCCTTGAACACTAAATAGTTTCACATTAAGTACAGTTATCAAATTCAAGAAATTTAACATTGAACATTTGCTTGGAAATAGAAAGAAAAAAGAAAGTTAACACTGATAAAAAGCTATATATATATGTCCATTTGTTTTTCATTATTAGAGCCAGTCAAGGGTTATATATTGCATTTAAATGTCATTGTCTTTCTAGTCTCTTTCTCTTTTTTAAATTGTTGAAATGTATACAACATAAAATTTCCCATCTCAATTACTCCCAGTCTTACAATTTAGGTGGGATTAATCACATTCACAATGTTGTGCTACTGTCATCACCATCCATTACCAAAATATTTCCATCACCCCAGATAGAAATCCTGCATCCATTAGGAATTAACTCCCCATTCACCCACTTCCCATACCCTGGTGACCTGTACTCTACTGTCTATTTCTATGAATTTGCTTATTCTAGCTATTTTATACAAGGGGAATCAGTCATAGAATTTATGTCCCTTTGTGTCTGACTTATTTCATTCAACATGATATCTTCATGGTTCCTCCATGTTGTAGCATATCAGAACTCCATCCCTTTTCATGACTGGATAATATTCCATTGTTTGTTTATACATTCATCTGTTGATGGACACTTACGTTTTTCCACCTTTCGGCTATTGTGAATAATGCTCTTATGAACATTGGTGTACAAATATCTGTTTGAGTCACTGCTTTCAATGCTTTTGGTATATACCTAGAAGTGGGATTGCTGGGTCATATGGTAGTTCTACATTTAACTTTTTGAGGAAGCACCAAACTGTGTTCCACAGTGGCTATATACTATTTTACATTCTCACCAGCAATATATAAGGATTCCTTTCTCTTTATGCTATCTTTAACATTCTACTGGGTATGAGGTATTACTATAGTTTTGATTTGCATCTCTCTAATGACTAATGATGTTTAGCATCTTTTCTTGTGCTTATTGGCCATTTGTTCTATGCCCATGTATTAATTGGGTTGTTTGTCCTTTTGTTGTTGTCTTATAGGAGTTCCTTATATATTCTGGATATTAAACCCTTATCAGATGTATGGTTTTCAAATATTTTCTCTCCTATTGGTTACCTTTTCACTTTCTTGTTAATGTCCTTTGATGCACAAGTTTTTTATTTTGATGAAGTCTAGTTTATCTGTTATTTCTTTTGTTAGTCATGCTTTTGGCATAAAGTCTAAGAATCCATTGCCTAATATAATGTCCTAAAGAACTCTCTGTTTCTAAAAGTTATATAGTTTTAGCTCTTATATATAGGTCAGTGTTACATTTTGAATTACTTTTTTTATGTGGCTTGAGAAAGGGGTCCACTTTCATTCTTTTGTATGTGGATATCCAGTTTTCCCAGTTCCTTTTGTTAAAGAGACCATTCTTTCCCCACTGAGTGGACTTGACACCCTTCTCAAAAATCAATTGGCCATAGATGTGTGGGATTATTTATGAACTCTCCATTCTATTCCATAGGTCTTTATGTCTGTTCTAGTGCCAGTACCACACCATTTTGATTACTGTAGCTTTGTAATAAGTTTTGAAATCTGGAAGCATGGGTTCTCAAACTTTGTTCTTTTTCAATATAGTTTTGGCCACTTCAGGTCCCTTGCCGTTGCACATGAATTTGATGATTAGCTTTTCTATTTCTGCAAAGAAGGCTGTTGGGATTTTGGTTGGGATTATGTTGAATCTGTAAATCACTTTGGGTAGTATTGATATCTTACTAACATTAAGTCTTCCAATCCATGAGCACGAAATATCTTTCTATTTATATGGGTCTTTAATTTCTTTCAGTAATGTTTTGTAGTTTTCCATGTACAAGTCCTTTACATCTTAGATTAAATTTATTCCTGGATATTTTATTCTTTTAGTTTTAGTTGGAATTGTTTCATTGACTTACATTTCAGACTGTTCATTGCTGGTATATAGAAACACCACTGATTTTTGTGTGTTGATCTTATACCCCACCACTTTGCTGAATTCATTTTTTCTAGTAGCTTTTATATAGATTCTGCAGGATATTCTAAATATAAGATCATGTTATCTGGGAATAGGGATAGTTTTCCTTCTCTCTTTCTGATTTGGAGGCCTTGTATTGTTCTTGCCTAATTGCTCAGGCTACCACTTCCAGTTACAATGTTAAGTGGCAGTGGTGAAAGGAGGCATCCTTGTCTTGTTCCTGATCTTACGGGGAAAGCTTCCAGTCTTTCACCTTGAACATGATCTGATGTTAGCTGTGGGTTTTTTCATATATGTCCTTTATCATGTTGAGGAAGTTCCCTTCTGTTCCAAGTTTTCTGAATGTTTTTTATCAAGAAAGGTTGTTGGATTTTGTCAAATGCCTTTTCCACATTAATTGAGATGATCATGTGTTTTTCCTTCATTCTTTCAAGGTAGTGTATTACCTTGATTGACTTTCTTATGTTGAACCATCCTTGCATTCCTGATATAAATCCCACTTGATTATGGTGTGTAATCTTAATGTGCTGTTGGATTTGGTTTGCTAGTATTTTGTTGAGGATTTTAGCATCTATATTCATAAGGCTTGTTGGTTTGTAATTTTGTTTTCTTGAGATAGCTTTATCTAGCTTTGATATTCAGGTCATGTTGGTCTTATACAATGGGTTAGGAATTCTTAACTTTCTCTTCAAATTTTTAGAAGAGTTTGAGAAGGATTGGTGCTAATTCTTCTTGGGATGTTTGGTAAATTTCACCAGTGAAGCCATCTAGCTCTGGACTTTTCTTTTTTGGGAGGTTTTTGATGACTGATTTGATCTCTTTACTTCTTATTGGCCTATTGAGATTTAGTATTTTTTCTTGAGTCAGTTTAAGTAATTTGTGTGTTTCTAGGAATTTGTCTATTTCATCTAGGTTATCTAATTTTTTTATATACAATTTTTCATAGTATTCTCTTATCCTTTTTTTTTTTTTT
>JAQZBX010031423.1:0-26306 GCA_029593785.1 Cabassous unicinctus | reverse complement strand
AATAAATAAATAAATCCTTAAAAAAAAAAAGTATAGGAGAGTAAGATACAGACTATAGTTAATAGTAACACTTTGGCGATGCTCTTTCATAATCATAATTTGTTAAACAAATGTTTCACAACAATGCAAAGTATTTGTGGTGGGGTGATGTGTGGGAGCCCTGTATGATGTTAAGCATGTTTATTTTGTAAGTTCACAATGTTTACTGAACACTTATAGTTTATGTATATTCATGTATGAATGATATACTTCAGTAAATTGTTTAAAAATAAAAAAACATGAATGAGGTGCTCTCTGAGGTATAATGGCAAATTTTAAGAGGGAAATTATTTAGTATCTGGTACAAAGTTCAGCCAGTTGTCGTTGCCAAGAAAAGCCCACTACAAACTCCAGCTGCTAGTTAAGCCTTCTTACTAATAGAGGATAGAAATTTTCTTATCGTTGGTTTCTGATGTCTTTCTAGGAAAGCACTGAAGCCTTCCCAAACCAAATCTTATACGGATCCTGATATATGAAAAAGCAGGGGAGCACTGATTGGAACAAGGCTGCAGTTCTGCTAAGTCACTCTCTTAATAAATAAAGATTTATTTTATTTATTTATTCCCCCCCCTTGTTTGCGCTCGCTGTTTGCTCTCTGTGTCCATTTGCTGTGTGCTGTGTCTGCTCGTCTTCTCTTTAGGAGGTGCCAGGAACTGAACCTGGGACTTCTCATGTGGGAGAGAGGCACTCAATCACTTGAGCCACCTCAGCCCCCTGCTTTGTTGTAACTCTCATTGTGTTTCTCTTTGTGTCTCCTTGTTGTGTCATCTTGTTGTGTCAGCTCGCTGTGCTTGCCCATGGCACCAGCTCGCTGTCTTGCTTGTCTTCTCAAGGAGGCACTGGGAACCGAACCCAGGACCTCCCATGTGGTAGGTGGGAGCTCAATTGCTTGAGCCACATCCACTTCCCTGTAAGTGCCTCCTGAGGCACACATCCGTGGCTCCTTACAGCTCTTGGGAACGCAGTTTGAAAACCACTGGTCTAATCCTTTCAAGGCATATGACTTTTCTAATAACTGCCTGCTGACCCCAGGGCCAGGGAGAACTTTCCCAAGGCAGCCCATTCTACCAATAGGTAATCTTGAGGATTTGCAATGTTTTTCCTGCAATTTCAAACTCGTCTACCTGTAATTTCCATCTACTGAGGATGGTATGCAATTACTTGCAACTGGCACCTCTTAGGTGAGTGCTGGGGCAGGGATGAGCTGTTCCCAATGTATAGTTGAGTTTTGCAGCTAGGAGAAAGGATAAACCTGGTAGACAGATCAAGAGTGCAGTGTTTGCAATTTCTTTTGCAGTGCAAGCTAAAAGAGGAAAACCTAGCCCAAATCCCATCTCCCCTAAGCCCTCCTCAAGGAAGCAACATCAGATTTTTTTTTTAAATTTTCCCCTTCTGAATAAAAATCAAACCATGAAAAACTGCACAAACATAGAAAAATTCTCAAGTTATTACCATGGTGGGGGGCGATTTACTTTATACACATCTATATTCTTTGAACTGTTTGGAGTAAGTATTACTATTTAGAAAAAGATTCCACCACTTGTAAACGTTTTGGTAAATTTCTTTCAATCTTCTAAATATATATATTTAAAGAATTTTTCAATAATGGATTCATAATCATATGGAAGTTCAATTTGCTTTTCTATTTCATTTCCCTTACTAGAGTCTTATTTCCATTTTTTTGCTGTTATAAAGCTACAATGTCTATCACTTCATCCTGAGTTACATGTGTATGCCTGTCTTTTCTTCTCATCAGAATTTAAATCCCTTAAAGGCAGGGGTTGTGTCATTCAATGCATTTTTTTTTTTTTTTTTTTTTTTTTTTTTTTTGAGGTACCAGGGGCTGGGGATTGAACCTGGGACCTCATATGTGGGAAGTCAGTGCTCAATCACTGAGCCCATCAGTTTCCCTGAGTTGGTTTTTTCATTTGTTTTGCTCGTTGTTTTTGTTTTTTCCAAGAGGCACCGGGAACCGAACCTGGGACGTCCCATGTGGGAGGCGGGAGCTCAACTGCTTGAGCCACATCCACTCCCATTCAATGCACATTTACCATGGGATTTCCATGTAGCTGTAGCAGGTTCTATTTCAGGGACAAATAAAAGAATAGGACCTTGTTTTAGTTTCCTAGGCTGCTGAAAGTAGATACTATAAAATGGGCTGGCTTAACAATGGGAATTTATTAGCTTACAGTTTTGAGGCTGAGAAAAATGTCCAAATCAAGGCATCATCAAGGCAATCCTTGATTCCCCTGCCACATGGCAGCATCTGCTGGTCTCTCCCTTCTCTTCTAAGTTTTGTTGCTTTCAGCTTCTCATTTCTGTAGCACACTCTCTCTCTTTATTCCATTTATAAAGAACTCCAGTTAGAGGATTAAGACCCATCCTGGGGAAGCGAATGTGGCTCAGGTGACTGGGCTCCCATCTACCACATGGGAGGTTGCTGATTCAGATCCCAGTACCTCCTAAAGAACACAGTGAGTTGGCACGACGGGCAGGCAAGGCAAGCTGACACAACAAGAGACACAAGAGGAAAAAACACAATGAGACACAACAAAGCAGGGAGCAGAGGTTCCCAGTGCCTCCTAAAAGAAGACAGCGGACATGACGGGTAGGCGCAGCGAGCTGACACAATAAGATGCCATAACAAGAGATGCCAGGGAGGAAAATCCTAACGAGAAACACAACAAAGCAGGAAGTGGAGGTGGCTCAAGGGATTAGGCACCTCCCTCCCACATCAGAGGCCCTGGGTTCGGCTCCGGGTGCCTCCTAGAGAAACAAGGAAGAGGAACAGACACAACAAGTGAAAAACAAACAACAAGGCGGTGGGGAGAAATAAATAAATAAAATATATCTTTAAAAAAAAAAAAAAAAAAAGACCCATCCTGAATGAGGTGAGTCATACCTTAAGCTAAGTAGTCTCATCAAAAGATCCTACTTACAATGGGTTCACACCCACAATAATGGATTAATTTTAAGAACATGTTTTTCTGGGGTATATACAGCTTCAAACTACCACAGACCTGGCCATTGTTCTTAGGAAGGTGACATATGGGAGAGATGGACAAAGTTAGATAACTAGATTCATAAGGACTGCTATTATTGAGACAGATGCAGATAGTGATTGGAAACAGAATGGAATGGGATAGGGAGGATGCATGGGGAAGACTTCAGGAAGAAGCTGCATTTAGGGTATCTTTTATTTTTCCTCTTAAAGGATGAAGATTCCACCAGAAGGAAAAGGAGGAAACTATCATTCAAAAAAGAAGGACCAACATTTGTAAGAGCAACTTTTACATGCTTCTATCATTGATTGCTTCTATCATTCCCTTCCTCTCCATTCCTTCTGCTCCTCCCCAAACTGCGTTCCAAGTCCCCAGGGTTCAGGCCTCATGACTTTTGACATGGAGAACTCCAAGAACTGTCTCCCTTTCTCTAGTCTTTCTTCAAATTCTCTGCTCCCAGAGTGACTTTATAAAACACAAATATGGCTCTGACATTACCTTAATTAAAAACTTACACGGTTCATCTCAATTGACACAGAGAAAGCATTTGACAAAAACTAGCACACATTCATGATAAAAACACTCAGAAAACTAGGAATAGAAGGTAACTTCCTCAACATGATAAAGGAATTTATGAAAAACCCACTGCTAACGTCATAGTCAAGAGTGAAAGATGGAAAGCTTTCCCCCTATGATCAGGTACAAGGATGTCCACTTTAACCAATTCTATTCAAAATTCTACTGGATGTTCTAGCCAGGACAATTAGGAAAGAAAAAGATACAAGGCATTCAAATGAATATTTCTATTCAAAGATGACATAATATTATAGAGAAAATCTAAAGAATCCACAAAAGAACTATTGGTGGTAATAAATGAATTCAGCAAAGTTGCAGAACATGAGATCAAAACACAAAAATCAGTGATATTTCTATACATTAGCAATGAACAATCCAAAAAGGAAATCAAGAAAACAATTCCATTTAAAATAGCATAAGAAAGACAATATTTAGGAATAAATTTAGCCGAAGAAGTATAAGATTTCTACAATGAAAACTAAAAATCACTGCTGAAAGTAACTAAAGAAAACTCAAATAAATGAGAAAACATAAAATTCAATGCAATTCCTATCAAAATTCCAGCAGTGTTTTTTCTTTTTGCAGAAATGGGAAAGGATACAAAAATTCATATGGAATTGTAAGGGGCCTCAATAGCCAAACAATCTTGAAAAAGAAGAGAAAATTGGAGGACTTATACTTCCTGATTTCAAAACGTAATACAGGGGGAAGCGGATGTGGCTCAACGACTGGGCTCCCATCTACTATATGGGAGGTCCAGGGTTCAATTCCTGGGGCCTCCTGGTGAAAAGCAAACTGGCCCATACAGAAGTGCTGGCCCGAGCAGAGAGTTGGCCCATGCGGAATGCTGGCCCGCGCAGGAGTACTGGCCTGTGTGAAGAGCTGGCACAAAAAGATGAAGCAACAAAAAGAGACAAAGAGATACAATAAGAAATGCAGCAGACCAGGGAGCTGAGGTGGTGCAAAAGATCGACCGCCTCTCTCCACTCCGGAAGGTCCCAGGATCAGTTCCCGGTGCCGCCTAAAAGAGAAGACAAGCAGACACAGAAGAACACACAGAGGGCAGACAGTGAGCACAAAACAATGGGGGGGGGGAGGAATAAATAAATATAAATAAATCTTTTTTAAAAAAATGTATTAAGAGAGCAGATGTAGCTCAGTGGCTGAGTGCCTGCTTCCCATGTACAAGGTCCGGGGTTCAATCCCCAGTACCTCCTTTAAAAACAAAAATGTATTACAACACTATAGTAATCAAAAGAGTGTGGTACCCACATAAGGACATCCATACTGATCAATGGAATAGAATTGAGAGCCCAGAAATAAGCCCCTACGTCTATGGCCAATTGATTTTCCACAAGGCTACCAAGACCATTAACTGGGGGAAAGAATAGTGTCTTCAACAAATGGTCCTGGGGCAACTGAATATCCACTTGCAAAAGAATAACATTAGACTCACACACCATATATAAAAATTACCTCAAAATGGGTCCGAGTCCAAACTATAAGAGCTTAAAACTATAAAACTCAGAAGAAAATATAGGGGTAAATCTTCATGACCTTGCATTTGGTAATGGATTCTTAGATATGACCCCAAAAGCATAAACATCAGAAGAAAAAATAGATAAGTTAGACTTAAACCTAAAAACTTCTGTGCATTAAAGACAGTATCAAGAAAGCAAAACTACAATCCATGGCATGGGAGAAAATATTTGCAAACCATGTATCTAGCATCTAGTATTCAAAATACAGAACTCTTAACACACCACAAGAAGACAAACAATCCGATTAAAAATGGGGAAAAGACTTGCATATTGTGCCTTTTCTCCAAAGAAGGTATATAAGAAATGGCTAACAAGCACAAGAAAAGGTGCTCAATGTCATTAGTCATTTGAGAAGTGCAAATCAAAACCACAACGAGATACCACTTCAGTCACTATGATAGCCATAATTTTAAAAATGGAAATGCATTGGCCAGGATGTGGAGAAACGGACCCTCATGCAGTGCTAGTGGAATGCAAAATAGTGCAGCTACTGTGGAAAACAAATTGGCGATTCCTCAAAATGTTAAACATATGGTTCTCAAAGGAGCCAGCAATCTCACTCCTACGTATGTACACAAAAGAACTGTAAACAGGCTGTTCAAACAATAACCTATTTATGAATATTCCTAACATCTCTATTCATAATAGCCAAAAAGTGGAAACAATCCAAGTGCCCATCAACTGATGAATGGATAAACAAAATGTGGCATTTATATACAATGGAATATTATTCAGCTATAAGAAGGAATGAGGGTGGTGGATGTGGCTAAAGCGGTTGAACACCTGTTTCCCACATGGAAGGTCCCGGGTTTGGTTCCCAGTGCCTCCTAAAAACAAACAAAAAAAACAAACAACAAGCAAACAAACAAAAAAATCAACTCAGGGGAGCTGATGTGGCTCAGTGGTTGAGTGCCAGTTTCCCCTCCAAAAAAAAAGAAGGAATGAACTTCTAATACATGGTGTAAAATGGATGAACCTTGAAAAATTACGGTAAGTGAAAGGAGCCAGATACAACTGTCACATATGTATGATCCATTTATATGCAATATCTAGAAAACTGCAGGAAAATTCATGGAAATAGAAAGCAAGAGGTTATCAGGAGCTGAAGGTAGCGGGATATAGGGGTGGGGTTAGAACAGTGACTGCCTAATAGGTACAGAGTCTCCTTTTACGATGATGAAAATCTTTTGGAACTAGATAGTGGGGATGGTTGCACAAAATTGTGACTGCACTAAATGACACTTTAAAACGGTAAATTTTATGTTATGTGATCTTCAGCACACATGCACACAAAACCTATGAATGGCCCTCATGATATGCCTTCAACTGCCTCTCTTGCTTATCCCACACTTCAACTTCTCACTGGTTTAGAACATGCCAAGCTGTTTTAAGCCACCAAGCTGCTGTTCTTTATACGTAGTGTTTCCACAGTCTAGTAAAACTTCCAAGACTCAGCTCAAATGTTCATTCTGTCAACACGTACTTATCAACAGCCTCCTGTATTCCAGATTCCGTATGAGGCACAAAGAACACAGCAGTGAACAAAACAGACAGTCCCTGCCCTTTGTGGGGCCATGAGAGACATCAAATGAATACCGTACAGCCTATTATTTAGGACTAACTCTGGAAGGTGTCTTCCAAGAAGAAGAGGGTGCCATGGCAGCACATCACAGTGGGTCCTGGACCTAATGGGCAGAAGAAGGGTGTGTGGAAAAAGGTTCCTTGAAGAGGCATTTAAAGAAGTCAGGTGTAGAGAGGCCATTGTCAAGAGGTCCAGAGCCCTAGAAGACGACAAATGTAGGGGCTGTTTACCAAGATTTAGGCGATGGAAAAGATGAAGCGCTGGGTCAGGCTCCCACTATCCCTATGCTAGGAAAGCAGTTCAGAGACCCTGGGATCTGGGAAAGAAAAAGGGCAGGGGACTTGCACCCCGGGCTCTTAGAAGAAAATATTTCAGGGTCTACTTTCGTTATGTGAACGATTTTCCTGAACAGATCTTAAGATCTCCGTGTCACCTTATGAATCCTTTTCTTTCTTCTTCCGGTCTTTGTGTCAATAGCGTGTCTAGCGCACGTTCTTATCCCTCATTCGTCTATCTCTAGGAATCGGATTGTAAGAGTAGAAGCAAGGCGGACCTCACTGCTGGTTCCCAGACCTCACAGTGCTGCCCTGACAGAATGGAAGTCAGTGGGGCTGCCCGATGGGGACGGGGCAGGAAACGGGGAGTACTGGTTTAGCTGGGGAATGATCGGCGAGGGCCTGAATGCCAAGTTAAAGGAGTTTGGTCAGAGGCTAACTGACTTTCGGAATCACCAGGGAAGGAAGTTAAAACACAGACGTCCCCGGGCTCCCCTAGACCAGGCTTTCCGAGGGGGTACCGCTGGTGCTTCTGAGGACCAGATAAGTTTGGAAACCGTTATTGTCGGCAGGGGAAAGCAAAGGTTTTTCAAGCAAATTACGTGAACCGTCTTAACCACTTTTAAATGCCCGTCAGTCCGAGGAGAGCCCGGGGCAGGGAAACCAGACGGTAGCCCGGCCTGGGGACGGTGCTGCCGCAGGGACGGGAGAAGTAGCCTTCATCTCCATTCCGGTAGCCCGTCACAGTGTCCCGCTTGCGAACGCGCCTTCTTACCCGCCTCATGCGACTGTTAGACAGCAAGTCGGCGATCCCCTTGGCCGCGTCGTTTTTCTCGGCCACACAGAGGACTTTCCGCACCCCTCGGAAGGCCACTTCCATGGCGGTGCGGGACAAGGCGCGGCCTCCGGGCCGTGGCAGCCGCCAGAAAGCGCAGCGAGCAGCCGGGAAGATCATCCCTAGGCCCCGCGCATGATGTGAGGGAAAGAGGGGAGCCCCGCCCAGCGCCCACCCTGAAGAAGCGAGATTCCGGGAGTCGCCAGCACCACGACTCGCTGCCGGTTCACTTCCCCACAGTCCGCGGAGCCGTGGAGCTGAGGTTCCCGCGCCTTCTCTACGCCACCACCACCACCTCAGCACGAACTCGACGCTGTAGCCCCCACTTCCGCCCGACCTCTCAAGCCACTTCCGGCCGCCTCCTGGCTCCCCTTCCGCCAGGAGCCCCACAGCGACAGTGAACTACAACTCCCAGACTGCCCCACGCTCCGGGAACTTTCGTCTCTACAGGTTTCCTGTTTTTCACACTTTCTTTTTGTTCTCAGAACTGGTTGGTTAATCGGATTTGTCCCCGGGAGTGGCTGCCTCACTGTTCCGCCCCAGCTATCTTTTCCTCTCCAGCTCGGAAGTCTACGCGGGCGCTTCCGGGTCACGCGGCGCCGATGCAGCGAGTCATGTGACGCCAAGATGGCGGCGCCGCGGTAGCTGGCTCGTGGTTGTGGCGTCCCAGGAGCCGCGACGGTTTCTGCTCTCGGGCCCAGGGGGGTGCGACACCGCTTGGCTGACCCCTGCGACGTTCCGTAGGATCGCGCTGGGCATCCGTTCAGGTCTGGAGCTGTTGCTGCGCGGTGGGTTCGGGACAGTGCCGGTGACCTCGCCGTAGGTGCCGTGCGCCGGCAGCGCTCGCCGAAGGAAGAGGAGGGCAACCAGTCTCTCCGGTCTTCTGGGCCTGCGGCTTTGGGGTACATGAGGCCGCCGAGGGCCCCGGCGGAGCTACACTTTTGAGGGTGCTACGGCTGTTCGAGTCCTTGAGTGTGTGAAAGGCAGCCTAGAACTCCTGCGAGCTCAAAAAAGGCCGCAAGGACTGCGCTTCTTCCTCCAGAGGCCTGACTTCCCCGCGTTGACTACCCCCGCATTCTTTTCCCACCCCCTCTCTTCATGTTCTCCCCAAATATCTGGAAATATGATCAGCGCCCCTGACGTGGTGGCCTTCACCAAAGAGGATGAGTACGAGGAGGAGCCTTATAGTGAGCCGGCCCTACCCGAAGAGTACTCGGTGCCTCTCTTCCCTTTTGCTAGCCAGGGAGCCAACCCTTGGTCCAAACTGTCCGGGGCCAAGTTCTCGCGGGACTTCATCCTTATTTCCGAGTTCTCGGAGCAGGTAGGGCCCCAGCCCTTGCTGACCATCCCCAATGACTCCAAAGTTTTTGGCACTTTTGATCTCAACTACTTCTCCTTGCGGATCATGTCTGTGGATTACCAAGCCTCCTTTGTGGGCCACCCCCCTGGTTCTGCCTACCCCAAGCTGAACTTTGTGGAGGACTCCAAGGTGGTGCTGGGCGACTCCAAGGAGGGAGCCTTCGCCTATGTGCACCACCTTACCCTGTATGACTTGGAGGCCCGTGGCTTTGTGAGGCCCTTTTGCATGGCTTACATCTCGGCCGACCAGCACAAAATCATGCAGCAGTTCCAGGAGCTATCAGCTGAATTTTCCAAAGCTTCTGAGTGCCTGAAGACGGGCAACAGGAAAGCATTTGCTGGGGAACTTGAAAAAAAACTGAAAGACTTGGATTACACCAGGACAGTGCTGCACACGGAAACGGAGATCCAGAAGAAAGCCAACGACAAAGGCTTTTACTCATCTCAGGCGATTGAGAAAGCCAATGAACTGGCCAGCGTGGAGAAGTCCATCATTGAACATCAAGACCTGCTGAGGCAGATCCGTTCTTATCCTCACCGGAAGTCGAAGGAGTCTGATTTGCGTTCTAGTGAAAGGGAGAACAGCCAGGATCAGGCCGACCAGACAGCCACTACCTCTAACTCTGATGAGTCCACTGACACAGACCTTTATGCCCGCAGAACACCCTACACCCCGAAGCTCATCAAAGCAAAGTCCACCAAGTGTTTTGACAAAAAGTTGAAGACCTTGGAAGAGCTCTGTGACACTGAGTACTTCACCCAGACCCTGGCTCAGCTCAGCCACATCGAGCACATGTTCAGAGGAGACCTGTGCTACCTCTTGACCAGTCAGATTGACCGGGCACTTCTAATGCAACAGCATGTAACAAACTTCCTTTTTGAAGACTTTGTGGAGGTCCCTGACAGGGTGATAGAGAAACAAGATAGTGCATCCCTTGAGCCCATTCAAGAGAGGCCGCCTTCCAGGTCTCTGAAAGAATATCCGATTCCTAAGGTGTTGATCAGCGTTGGTTCTTACAAGTCCAGCGTGGAGTCTGTGCTGATCAAGATGGACCAGGAATTGGCAGATGATGAGTACAAGGACTTGGGGGTGACAGAACCGAGCAGTTTTGACCCCCAAGAGAACTTGGACTACCTGGACATGGATATGAAAGGGAGTATCAGCAGTGGTGAAAGCATCGAGGTTCTGGGCACGGAGAAGTCGACCTCTGCACTGTCTAAGTCTGACAGCCAAGCCAGCCTCACAGTGCCATTGAGCCCCCAGGTGGTCCGGAGCAAGGCGGTCAGCCACAGGACCATCAGCGAGGATAGTATCGAAGTCCTCAGCACCTGCCCCTCAGAGGCCCTTATCCCCGACGACTTTAAGGCCAGCTACCCAAGTGCCATTAATGAAGAGGAATCGTATGCAGATGACAACCAGGGAGCCATCCACTTCCAGGCAGGCATCAGCCCGCCAGATCTGGGTGAGGCAGAGGAGGGCAGCTTGGAGAACGCCCCGTCACAGACAGATTCCTCCTGCTGTATCGGGAAGGAGAGTGACAGTCTGCTGGTGCCAATTTCCTCTCCAGCCCCAAAGCTCTTTGACGAGGACGGAGTGGTGAGCATTCCCCCTCAGCGCTACAGACAGAAGGACCAGGGCTTCCATGTGGACTTTGCAGTGGAAAACGCCAGCCCGTCTTCCCAAGACACCAGTTCCGAAGGCTTCCCCCGTTACGAGCTGGACCCGAGCTGCTTGCTGGCTAGCCGGGATGCCAGTAAGACCAGCCTGGACACCTGCTCAGACTCCACCAGCTACGTGAGCAATGCAGCCTCCACAAGCTCAGACAGGATGCCCTCTGCTCACTCTGAGAGGCACAAGAAGAGAGCTGGCCAGAACGCCTTAAAATTCATCCGCCAGTACCCCTTTGCCCACCCTGCCATCTACTCCCTGCTCAGCGGGAGGACGCTCGTGGTCCTGGGGGAGGACGAGGCCATCGTCAGGAAACTTGTGACGGCACTGTCCATCTTCGTCCCCAACTACAGCCGCTATGCCAAACCTGTGAAGCACTGGGTCTCCTCCCCTTTGCACGTTACGGATTTTCAGAAGTGGAAGCTTATCGGCCTGCAGAGGTAATCGGTTACAGGTGTTGGGGAAGGGCCCTATCCAGTCAGAGATGAGGTTTTAACTGCACGTCTTTTTTTTTTTTTTTTTTCAAGATTTATTTTTATTTATTCTCCCCACCTTCTCATTTGCATTTGCTATGTCTGTTTGTTGTGTGCTGGTCTTCCTTTTTAGGAGGCACCATAACCAAACCTGGGACTTCCTACGTGGGAGAAGGTGCTCAATTACTTGAGCCACCTCAGCTTCCTGCTTTGTTATGTCTCTCATCATGTTTTCTTCCTTGTGTCTCTTGTTGCACTATCCTGTTGCGTCAGCTCACTGTGCCTGCCTGCCGCCTCAGCTTGCTGTCTTGCTTGTCTTCTTTATTTTATTTTATTTTATTTTATTTTTATTTATTTTTTTACCGGGAGGTCCCCGGGATCGAACCCAGGTCCCTCCATACGAGAGATGAACGCCCAACCATTTGAGCCACATCCACCCCCTTGCTTGTCTTCTTTAGGGGCCATCGAGAACTGAACCTGGGACCTCCCATGTGGTAGATGGGAGCCCAATTGCTTGAGCCACATCCACTTCTCTAACTGCACATCTTTTTGGGCAAGGTAGCAGGTTGGTGTGGTGGTACAGGATCAGGAGACCTGGCTTGTAGACCAGGCCCTTCACCAGTTTCCTGTGTTACTTTTGGCAAGTCGTTTTCCTTCTCTGGTCTTCAGTTTCATTGTTTGCCATGTGAGGGAGTTGCAGTTCCTAAGCAGTTTCCAACATTGGTCTGCATCCTGCTGAGTCAGAATTACTTGGAGAATTTTTCA
The DNA here is from genome assembly GCA_029593785.1 of Cabassous unicinctus. Taxonomy (NCBI): domain Eukaryota; kingdom Metazoa; phylum Chordata; class Mammalia; order Cingulata; family Chlamyphoridae; genus Cabassous; species Cabassous unicinctus. The sequence continues at coordinate 14,190 of JAQZBX010031423.1, read as the reverse complement.
AATCACAGATTCCTAGGCCACATCCCCAGATTCTGATTTAGTCAGTCTGGCATATGACATGAAATTTATTTGGCAGACAGTAAGGTTTGAGAGCAACCATCCTGCAAGATGTCAGGTTCTCTCTTATCCTCAAATTCATACTATGGTGTAAGTGACAAGAAGGGATTTCCTGAGGGGAAAGGTTAAGGTAGTAATAGGAGAGGGCAGCCGTCACTGGGGAGAGGAATGGCAGAGGCTCCAGTGGCTTTCTCTTCACTGTTTCATTCGTCCTGAAAGCCTGTGTTAGTAAGGAAATGTAGTATTCAGTCCTTTTTTTCCTTCTTTTTGAACACTATGTATTTTATTTCCTCATGTTACTTCTGCTTTAATAGATTCTATTTGCTTTTCCAGATATTGCTTGACAAATTAAGTCAGCTAAGGGAGTCTTTTCCTGTGTGGGTACGCTGTGTTTAATTTCCTCATTTTTGACCCTAAGCAAGTCACTTCCCTTCACTGAGCCCCACTTTCCTCCTGTGTCAAACAAAGGCATTGAACTAAGTGATCGTCATAGTCTGTACTTCCCACACTCCATAGAGAGGGCAAAACTGATTTCTCCCCACGCCGCCATCAGCACCCATGTGTTTCAATTTCCCTACTCTTCACATGGGTCCCTAAAATTAATGCAGTTTTCATCTCCCGAGTCTCCTTTGGTTCCCCCCTTTCTGGGAAGTCCCCTGGAGCTTTCCCTAACCCTGGCTGCATTCCTTTTTACCTGGGGAGGTAGCAGTGGGACCTGGGCCAGTGCATCGCCACAGCATTGTTAAGAATCTATTACAGGCTAGGCTGGCCATGGGTGCTGAGCGAGGCGCGTAGAGAGAGTGGGTGGCAAGGCCACTGCTGTGGGAGAATTCTGAGAGCAGGTGAGGACACAGCCAGGTGGCCAAGGAGGTGGGACTTCTAATAGTGCTCCCTGAACAGAGAAAGCAGGTTAGTGATATGGTGGAAGCGCGGAATAGGGATACCCGGGAAGGCCTCGTGACTCCAGGAAGTAAGGAAACACCAGTGAGGGTCAGGTGTGGCAGACTGATGATGCCGTGCCTGTGAGACGTTGAGGTGAGGCTGTCTCCGGGCATTGGGGACCATCTAGTCCTGGCTCAGCTGTGGGATGTTAGCATAGCACTTGGAGGGAGGAGATGTGCTGGGGGCTTGTTCAGCGCCACCACTGATTCATTCACGCGGGCCTTTGGATGAGTCGCTCCGCCACTCCTGGCTCTGGGTCGCCAGCGTGTGTGCTGAGGGAAAGAGGTGTGAGCTTGCTGCTTTCCCTGTTGCCTTGCCTCCTCATGAGGAGCTTTGAGGGGAACAGGAATGGAAGAAGTTTGAAATAACATCTTCCAAAAGAAGTGGTACCCCTGGTGAGGGCAGGGATGGGGGGCTGGCCTGCGAGCCCAGGCTCTCCTGCAGAGGGGGGAATGGCAGGAGTGGAGGGGCAGGGAGGTGAGGGCGGTCTCTAGGTGCCACTGAACCCGGGCCTTGGTGGGCCGGTTGTGCCAAGCAGGCTCAGGAGTGGACTGAGCCCCAGGGAGGGCGACCCGAGGTGGTGCGGGGAGCACAGTGGGGCGAACCAGCACAGCCTGGGTCAGGGAGACCATTTCACAGACCTTGGCACCACCTTCACAGTGCCTGGGAACATCTTAGTTGTTGGCCAGCTGCAAGCTCTGACTCCTGTCACCTGAGGGTGCAGCCCCGGGCGTTGTGCTCGGCCTCAGCGTCCTTTCCCACAACCCTCCCTGGTGCATGGCCCAGAAGCGTCTGCTCTCTCAACTCTGGGACGTGGTCCGACATACCTTCTGCATTTCCCCAAACCCACCCTTCTTCCAAGGCCCAACTCCACTGACACCCCCCACTGCCCCACACCTTCCCAACCATGGGGTCTCCCATGGAAACTAAGACTACGCCTGCCCTGGCCTCAGTGGATTGCGTGTTTGTCTTTATTCGTTCAGGCTAAGAAGTGCCCAGGCTTTGTTCTCTTTAGTGCCTGGTTCACACTAGATGGTTACTGATGATTATTAAATATACAAGAAGATAACCCAGGAAGGAAAAATATTGTGAGGTTATCTTGATCCCAGGTGACTGTTAACCCTTTAGAAAATACCTTATGTCTGATTCTAGCCCTGAATTTCAGAGGTGGGTAATCTGTGAAATCTCCCTAGTCAGCCAGCCATTTGCCAGTCTCTAGGGGATAATCCCAGCTCCACCGGGAAAACGGATCTGGGGGAGGAGGTTTTAGGAGCCTCCTTCCCTCGTTGAACACACTCCTTCTTCCTGCCTGTGATGCAGCAGGCACCGGGGAAGACATTGGGGGCATTAGAACAAATCAGATACAGTCCTGCTTCTAGAAGGTTCCTGTCCAGACCAGTAAACAGGTAGCAGGGTGCTAAGTGCTGGGCTGACATAGCCAGCATTTAGCACCTACTCAGGGCCGGTGAGATTCTAGGCACAGCCCATTTATTGTCCACAACATAGACAACATGTCTCCATGTTACAGACGCTGCTCCGAGAGGTGGAGGAGCTGTGCAGGAAGGCAGAAGAGCACAGAGGAGGGGCTTGCACTTCAGCTTGAGGGATCATGGATGACTAAAGTTTTAAATGACCAATCGGTCTAGGTCAAGTACAAAAGGGAGAGAAGCGTGACCCAGACCTAGCCAACAGGTCGTTGATTTTTTTTTTTTTTTTTTTTAAGATTTATTTATTTATCCCCCCCCTGCTGCTTGTGCTCACTGTGTCCATTTGCTGTGCGTTTTTCTGTGTCTGCTTGTCTCCCCTTGCTGTGACGTCTTGTCTTGCTGTATCAGCTCACCGCGCCGCGCGTGCTGGCTGGCTTGCCTTCACCAGGAGGCCCCGGAAAACGAACCCGGGGCCTCCCATATGGTAAACAGGAGCCCTATCAATTGAACCACATCCGCTTCCCAGGTCGTTGATTTTGAGTCCCCAGGAAGCTCAGCCTGGCTCAGAGAAGAGTTCACCCAGGGCAGCGATAGACGAGGCCTCAGAGGCCAGCAGGAGCTGAGGCTGCGCCAAGGCCCTTGAACTTGATCGTGAGGGTGGCAAGGAGCCATTCAAAGATTGTGGTGGTCAGATTTACCTCCCAGAATGTGTTGCTGGGTGGGCGCTAGCTTTTATACAGGAAGCCCCCCACCTCCCGAACCCCACCCTCCCTGCTGACCTTTGCTCCTCTGTTTCAGAGTGGCGTCTCCCTCCAGTGCCAGCACCCTGCATGCCCTGAGCCGCTACAGCCGCTACACAAGCATCCTGGATCTGGACAACAAGACACTGCGCTGCCCCCTCTACAGGGGCACCCTGGTGCCCCGGCTGGCAGACCACCGTACCCAGATCAAGCGGGGCAGCACCTACTACATGCACGTCCAGAGCACGCTCACGCAGCTCTGCTCCAAGGCCTTCCTCTACACCTTCTGCCACCACCTGCATCTGCCCGCCCACGAGCAGGAGCCAGAGGAGCTTCTTGCCAGGCGCCAGGTGAGCTTCCTGAAGCTCACCCTGGGCCTGGTGAACGAGGACGTCAAGGTGGTCCAGTACCTGGCTGAGCTGCTGAAGCTGCAGTATGTGCAGGACCCCCCAGGGACCAGCCACCCCCTGCTTAGGTTCGACTATGTCCCCAGCTTTTTGTACAAAATCTGAGGTCGGTCCCAGCCACTGTGACCAAGACCTGCAACTCAGGGCCGAAGGGCACAGGGTGGGGAGGGGTTGGCCTGAGCTTGGCAGCCTAGACTCCTGGTGTCATCGGTGGGGAGAGCACAGGTGGCAGCCGTGGTTCTGGGGTGGCTCCAGGTTGGCCTGGCGCTCTGCAGGTGTCCGGAGGGCGGCAGCACTTGCTCTCAGGCCTCCCGCGAAGTGCAAACCTGACCTGGGAGCGGCGCTTGGCTTCCCGAGGACCAGTGGCCAGGGCAGATCCTTCGGGCGGGGCGGGACAAGGGGTGGGAAGGCCAAAGCCTAGGTGGAAGGAGCACACCAGCCAACCCAGCACCTGCCAGGCACGCAAGTGGCAAAACGAACAAGGGAAACAGCCGCTAACTGACGATTTGGTGGAAAACAGGATGGCAGAACATGCACCGCAGACCGTAGCAGACCCTTCCCTTGGCCTCGTAGAGCCACGACCCCAGGGGAGGCCCTGATGAGTGAGGCGGAGGGGAGAAAGCGCCCCACTGCCGGGCAGGAAAACGTTGCGGGATGCAGAGCAAGTGAGCGCGAGCTCACAGCACCTCATCTCCCTGGCCCCGCTTCGTCCCCCCACTCACTCAGCCCAGCTCAGCAGAAGTGCCTGGCAAGCTCACGAGTCCGCAGCAGGGAAGAGGACACCAGGCACCCCGGATCCACTGTCGGGGCACCCAGGGGCCAGGCAGGGCCAGAGGTGCCGCGAGGCCGTCACCACTGTGCAGATGAGCGGCCAGTGTGCTTTCTTGGGGACCGGTCCACCAGCTTTTCCTGGCCAGAGTTAGCATTTCCCTCTCGAGAAAGGCAGAAACATTTGGACCCAGCAGAGGACAGAGGCCCCGACTCCCGTCCTCGCCCTCATCTCACACCTTTGCAACCACCTCACTACCTCGCCCAGGGCCTGGCTGGCAGAGTGAGAGCAAAGCTCTGCTCAGCTGCCTGACCCAGGTTGCTGGCCACCCAGTGCCCGCGCGGACGGTAGGAATTCACTGGAACTACCTCCGCAGGTTGCTTTCCCCGCGAATCTGCCCTCAGGAGAGGCTCAGGCCTGAGGAAGTTCATCTCCCCACACTCCACTCCCAGCCCTGAGGAGGGCCCACGTTGGCAGGGAATGAATCCTGAGGCTGCTGGAAAGGAGAGCTCTGGCTCGCCTGCCCCCTCCTCCCTGGCAGCCATCGCCCTGGGGCTCTGTCCCGATGGCCGCTTGGGGTGGAGAGGGTTATCTGGCAACCTCAGAGAGTCTCTTTTCTGAAACCTGTTTATTACCCCCTCAGTGGGGAAAACTCTGGATATTGCTGCTGCTTTTTCCATTTGTCCCAAGAAAGAGGGAGAATGGACCTGAAGCGGCCACGGCAGCTGCCCTGAGCACGCATCTGCACGGCCCTGGGGTGCTGCGTCCCGTAGAGTTTGGGTCCTGCTGTCCACCTCACAGCACCGCCGAGATCGCTGAGGGGAGCCAGGTACGGCCAGGAGGGGCCTCCATCTCTTTGCAGCCCCTTACCCAGGCATCCTGCACAGAGGACCAGGGCCCAGCGGCTTCCCCTCTAGAGGGTGGCGTTTGGCTTACGAGGCTGTGCTCAGGCGCTGCTGTGGCCGCGTCCATCTCCTTAGCTCAGTGCCTGTGCTGTGTGTTTTTATAGACAGGAGGGACCTAGCGGTTTTGAATGGGCAGTGTGTCCACTGCTGGAATGTGAAGGAGGCTGCAAGAAAAGCCGGGTTCTCTTGTCTCATCTCTGTTCCCTCACTCCCCTCCCTGGTGTCGTAAATGCTGCTTTTTATTTTCTAACTGGGTGGCTCGTAGCTGTCTACTCAGGCATCCAAGAGATGAAGGGGCAACTGGAAAGAAAGGCTGTCACCAGCACAACCAAGGCTGTGACGTTCCTCCGTTTTGCACCAGTGTGAAAACTTGCAGGGAGGGGAAAGTTAGTCAAGCAGCCCCTGGAAGATGCTGAACCACAGCCATGCTTGGCCTTCAAGAAGCTAGCGCTGTGCACCACAAAGGCCTCGAGCAGAGGTCCACTGGGGGAGGATTGCTTGGAGGCTCAACTTGAAGATGGTTCCCAGCAGCCAGGGGAGTGCCCAGAACAGACGGTTTCCTGCACAGAATCAGCTACCGAAGCCGCAGACTGGGAGTTTCTCACTTGAGTTGCTTCTGAGGCTTCACTGAATGGTGGCTGAGCCTCTGGGATTTAGATTTTGGTGAAAAACCTAACTTTCCAGTGTGGTGGTTTCAAAGGATTACTTAACACAAAGAACATTTCTTTCAAAAGGGATCTTAAAGCATTATTGGAATTGAGCCCTGGCTGGGGCAGAGGTATTTAGTATGTGGGCCCCTCCCCAGCCCCTCTCCACTCTGGAAAGCAGGAACTGACAACAAGGGGCAGGGAGACCTACACAATGGGACTAGCCTTCTCAAGAATTTACACCTGAGGTTTTCCCCCTAGGAATGTAGGTAGTTATATTTAACGTTTGAAAACAACATATCCCGGAAAACAGATGTCATTAGATCCCTTGTGGCTTCTCTGGTCATCCTGAAGGCCCAGGCGCTGACACTTGGCCTGTCTGGGGTTTGCTTCAACTTGACCCCCAATCCATTGCCCCTGCCCTCTTTCTCAAAGCAGTCCAGGTCAAGAAGGACCTGACCACGCTGGCAGTCACTGTACCAGTGATGGTAGAAGCCCAGCTTTGAGTTCAAACCGAAGGTCTCATAGAGCATGCGTGGCTTGCGTCACCTCGCCTGAGCTCCCGCCTCACGTTTCTCAGGAACCCACTCCTCGAGTGGCGTTGTTGGATTTTAGAAACTGAGACTTTTCCAGAATTTACTACAATGCCCAAACAGACACAAATCGCTCAAGAATTTGGAAATGGGACCGTGACAGCTCAGCCGTCATTCCCCTCCCAGCTTTTAACTTCTCTGTTTCAGGTCAGTCACAATATTCAAAGTATGGTAGATTTCAACCCCAAACAAACCACAAATCTTGCAAAGTCCTCGAAAGGCCAGCAGATCCTTCCCCAGGTGCCAGGGCTGCAGGAGTTCTGGAAAGCATCTCTTGCGGCAAAGAACAGTCACCTGCTCGTGGAACACCTTGCATGCAGACCGCCCACTTCTGCCAGTGCTGCACGCATGCTCCTCCACCCCCAGTCCCAGCGTTGCATGTCAGGTTAGCTTCTGGTGTGGCTTGGTCACGTCTTTGTCTGCACAGCCAGCAGCACTGTCTCAAGCCAACGGCAAATTCATTGGTAGGTGTCTGTGGCATTGGAGGTGTCAGCCCACATCTCCTTTACCTCCCACTTCCCAAAAAAGCTCAGGAGAAAGTGCCTTGGTTTGTGCTTTGAAGCAAACCAGCCAGCTTTCTGGCTTCCTGTCCCGCCCCCCCCCCCAAAACTGTGATGAGAAGTGAAGAAACTGGAATCGTTAAAAAGGATATGGCGTTCACAAGACTGTAGAAGAGCCTCCGGTTTCTGCTTCTCGCTAGAAAGCAGATCCTCAGTTTTCCTGGGCACTTTAACACTGACATAACCTGGCTTTATCTCATCACATTTTGGTTAAAGCCACAGGCCAAGAGGTGGAAGCTGGCAGGAACGGGGGTCTCAGCTTCTAGCTCCAACCGAAGGGAATGGACCACCCAAACACTCCCACCAGGGCTGCACGGTAGCCAGGGGGGGCTTGGAGATGTCAGTTTACCTTCAGCTGGAGAGGAGTCAAGTCCCTGATTTTAGGTTTTGGCAGCATCAGAGATGTAGAGACCAGTGCCCACCCCAGCCCCATGACGACAGTGACCTCTACCCCCCACCCTCCCTGGCTGCAGGGTCTGTGCTGGAAGGCAGGACCACAGGGTACCTCGCCCACTGACTGTCCAGCCCCTGGCAACTACGTACACAGATTGGGTTGAGATCAATGCTGCCTTCCCAGCTGCAGTGAAAAGCAGAGTCTGACAAATTTGTATGTGTTATTTTAGGGAGAAATTCTTTTGTGACTGCATGTTCCTTCCTTCGTGTTTGCGTGTGTGTACCGCCCATCCGTGAGCAACAGTCGTTTTCACAGGGGCTGGCAGGAGTAGTACAACCGATAGGCGTGACGGCATTTTAGAGGTGTGGCTGCACAAGAGTTTAATGCCAAATAAATAGTATGAGAAGTGTACTTTTTAAAGATTAATTTATTTGAGTTCAGATATTTTTGAAATATAAAACTTGGTTGTATTTTTTAAAGCTATCATTCTTATAGACATTCTGTGGTTAAAAATTTGTGCTGAATTAAAAATGGTCACCTATGTTTTGCACTTCAACTTTATGAAAAAATAAAGTTTCTTTGGGAAGGCGACTTTTGGTTTCCTGATTCCAGGGGGAAGCGGGGCTGTGGCTCTCCCACGGCCTCCCCCACTGGTCCCCACCGTGGAGGACGGAGGCCATTTACACGATATGCTTAGAGCTGCTGGTAGAGAAACCCTCCCACCCGTGTGGGCAGCACCTTGAAGGCTCATCTGGCCTACTCTCATACAAAGCACACAGCAGACTTCTTTTGGCCTCCCACTGGTAGCAAAATATTAAGGATGGCAGCTTTTACAAGCTATTCACTTGGCTGTTTCTTGGGAAAAGGCCAAGAAACCATCAGAGAAGGGTGAGTAAAATTACTGGAATCTTCTAACCATTCTGCCCTACACCACTGTCCAAATGAATTAAGGCTATGTAGCTAGACAATCTTTCCTTTTTCCTGAATAATTACAGCTGTGAGGAAGCAAATTCAAATTTAAATTCCTTAATAACAATGTATTACCAGCAATGGGCTTTAAATTTTGATTTGTGAAGCTACGTGAGGAAAGTTCAGAAGGCAACCCCTTCAAAGGGCACAGAAATGTGGCACCCTGTGGGGCCTTCTCTCTCTCCCTGGAGGGGGCTCTACATCCTCGGGCAGTGGCTTCCTTGCTGTGCCCGCCGGTCCTGGGGCCAAGCCTCCAGCGCTGGGGCAGCTGGGCTCTTTTAGAGGTCAGGAAAGCCGGGCAGAGGGAAGAGTGAAGCGAAGCTCTCCACTTCCTGCCTGAGAGCCCTGACAGCCCTCTGGTGCTTCTCGTCCCCTGTGAGCTTCTCCTTGAACTCCTTCAGGGTGGCCTTGACACCGAGGTCATTCTGGATCTGCACAGTCAGTTCTATCCCTGTGCCAGCGAGACACAAAATGAATCCACTCTGGACAAGCAGCGCAGTGCCACGACTCAGGCGAGGCCACTGGCTGTGGGGGCAGCGATGGGAGGGGCACGGCCTAAGGCTGCACGCTGGACCCGCTAAGAGGGGGACCGTGAGCTGAGCCCAAAGTATGGTCGTGAAAATGTCCCCAACAGCTGGAGAGTGACAGGGCTTAAAAGACAAAGTTCCCCGCAGATACAGCTCTTGGCTGCACCTCATCTTGGGCAGAGCATGACAGGACCAATCTATAAACCTCTCAGGGTGGTGTGCTGGTGTGACTTACGCTGTCTTGTCCCCGGCCACCCTGGAGACAGAAACGTCTCAACCCCTTGTAGTCACAGTCAGAAACTCCATCCACCCACTAAAATGTGGCCAACTTCCAAAACTGTGTCCTTACCTCTGTGAATGAAGTGGGCTACTTTTTGGAACTCTTTTTCCAAAAATCCTCGGGATGTCAGTGCTGGGGTTCCCAGTCTCAGTCCACTGGGCCGCAGTGCGCTTCTGTCACCTTCAAAATAAACAGGACCCTATCCATAGCCTGCACTGAACTTGCCACTGTGCATTTAAAAAGGTACATTTGGTGGGGAGCGAATGTAACTCATGTGGTTGAGCGCCTGCTTCCCATGTACGAGGTCCTGGGTTCAATCCCCGGTACCTCCTAAAAAAACAAAAACCGTACATTTGGGCAAGAAAGAACTGACCTGAAGGAATGGCTCCAGCTAAGATTAGTAGAACTGAAACACTAGAGAGAGACCCAAAAGCACAACAGGTGGTGGGAAGGAGGTAGAACCCCGTTATGACCCCTTATTTTTAAACAGGGCAAAGTCGTCTTCTGTGCTGGGGACCTTGCTCCTAAAGCGGAGGTTAACCCATCTCAGCTTGAGATGCATCTCCAACATTTTATTAAGAGAACCCACTGAGAAATGCCACTTCCATTCTTGAAAGGTCCCTGCCTGCCTCCCTCCAAGTGACTGTCCAACCTCCAAGCCCTCCAGACCAGTCTAGGCCCTTTCTGCTTCCTGCTGGGGTGACAGCCAAGACTTCACTCCCAGCCAGCGAGATTTAGTCACCCCCCCAAATCATGTGATGTCTGTCCCCAAAGTGGAACATTTTCACGGGATGAAACTGTGCCCAGGAGAAATGCAGGCAGGTGTATGGAAGAGAAGACCGAGGATTCTCACCTGGGCAGGTGTTTTTGTTGCAGGCAATAGAACAGGCTTCTAGCACCTTCTCAGCCCTTCCACCATCCGTGCCTTTGGAACGGAGGTCCACGAGGATCAAATGGTTGTCAGAGCCACCTGGAAACAAAGTTGGATCTGTAAATGAAGGAGGCTGATTCCAGGCCAAGGGAAGGAATCTCTTTCTTCCTCAGAAATGAGGGTAGTGAGCAAAGCTGTAGCAGATGAGGTCAAGAAAGAGGGCACACCGCCACCTACTCCAAATATTTAATCGCTTGCTAGAGAAAAAAATGCCCCGGGACCTAAGAATTTGAAAGAGAGGACAGAAACCATTCAAAAGAGCTAAGTGATTACCCAGAGGAGGGAAGCAAGGCTGCTGGGTAAGCTGTCCAGCTTCTGTAGCCCTAAGCGGGCACTGCAGTGACGCGATATACCAGATGCTGGCAAAGGGACCCGGAAGCTGGCCTGGAGGGGTAACAGCCTGTTCTGTGCCACTCGTGCCTTGTTTCATGCCAAATTAACTTGGTAATTTCCCAAGTGTCTCCAAAATCGACCCTAAAGGCTACCCCATCCAGTGGCAGCCCCAGGGTAGCAGAAGGTGGTGCCATTTACCATGGGTGGTGCTACGGCCACTACATTTACTGAGCACACGGTGGACACCAGCCCCCTGCGAGTGGGCAGGTTATCAGCGTGGTGCAGGTGAGGACAACGTGACAATGTGGTTAAAAGGGCTTCCTGCCACCGGTCCAAGGCCAACTGGGGGACCGTGATCACACTTGTGGATCTGGCCACTTGGGACTCCTGGTAAACCAGGGCTGTTGACTCGGGTGACAGCAGACAACAGTGTTGTCACCTCTGCTGCTGGGAGGTGTTTCAGGAATGAGTTCAAAGAGGCAGCTGAGCCGAGCCAGCAGTTTGGCACTGGAGCCACACCGCCCAGAGCTTAAGTCACCTGTGTGCTTCGGGCCAGGCTGCTCGATGCTTCTGAGCCTCATGTACAATAAGACCGCTGAGTCCCAGGGCTGCCATGCGGTCTAAAGCAGACAGTGTATATCGTGCGTGGCAGAGCACCATGCACAAAGCAGGTATTCGTAAATGCCAGCCGCTATCATCACCATCACTGATCTGCTTGAAATGTCTGTCAGGTCACATTCTCCACCTGCCAGGGCAAGCCTGGGCGTCTAGGAGGGCTGGAGGGCCTCCCTCCACCCCCCAAGAGTCCTCAGGCACTATCTGAGGCTGGAGCGAGGGAGTTCAGCCTAAATCTTTGCGACTCAAAGTGTGGTACCCGGGCCAGCGGTGCCGGAATCCCCTGGGATCTGGTTAAAATGAAGCATCTCTGGCCCCGCCAAGGCCTGCTGCATCAGAACCTGCATCTTAACAACCTTCCCAGGGTGTCAGGTGCACACCCCAGTTTGAGACACAATGATCTGAGTGACCCTGAAGTCACATTTGAAGAGGTGGAGGAAGAAGGAAAACGGAAAGAGAGGAAGTGAAGTGAAGCACAGAAGAGGTGACACACCCGGGGCCCTCAGGAAGCCAGTGTTTGCCCAGGGACAACCACAGCGTATCCACCCCGGGCTCCGCCAGCGCTGCTGCTCATGGAAGTCCAGTGGGCCCCCACCCTCAGACGGGGAGCAGAATCGGCATAGGCTCCTGAGCGGACAGGATAGCCCAGGACCTTCCTCCTGCACCGCCCACAGTAGCCTTGCCTGTGTGGATGAAAAGCTGCCCTTCCTCAGGAGAGTCCATGCTATCTGTCAGAACTGCTGGGGGAAGCATGTGACTGCACTGTGATGGCAGGGAGTGGCACCCGGGGCGCCAAGCAGTGAGGGAGGGCCTGACCCCGGGAGCCCGCCCTACTCATGGCAGGCCAGGTCCAGCACTTCCTGAATTAAAGCAAACGTGGGCACAGCAAGCACACTCCTCACGGCCGTGGAAGAGACTCCAGTGGGTGGATCCCTGCCGGGCCCTGAGGTAAGGGTTTGCGCTCCCCCACCAGGCTTTCTGGGCAAAGGTGGGCAGCAGGGCCACAGAAGAAAGGCCTGGAGCTGCGCCCGCTTCATATGCTGGCTCTGCCACCAGCTGGTTGGAGCTTGACTTCTCTGAATCCCAGACGCCTCACTTTTCAAGTGACTACGCCACCTCCCTCACAGGGCTGCTCTGGGGACTGTGGCCTCACGGGCTGGGTGGTCAACGGCCGCTTCTGTGACCATCACCCAGAAGGCACCCTTGGGGAGCCAGCACCTGTCACGATCTTGTAGCCCAGCTCCGTCAGGGCTGCGGAGAGCGCCTGGCAGTTGGCCACCACCTGGTGCTGATAGGCTCTGAACTCGGGCGTCATGGCTTGCTTCAGGGCCACGGCAACACCTGGGCAGGAAGAGATGGCATGTCAGGAAGTCGGGGCAGGACAAAAGTCACAAGATACCGCTTGTTCCCATGGGTGCTTTCTTCTTGGGGTCACCAGGGGGTGGGGTGACATTTGTTTTCCCCCAAAGGAAATTACCTGGCTAAACTTCCAGACCTTTAATGAAACAGCCTCCTCTCTGAGGTAACTTTCCTTCCAGCATGGAGAATTAGCGCTAACAAGATTAACCACAGCACTCTTTCAACCTGACGCATGAAAATGATTCTTTGGAAGGCTTTTATGCCAAATCGTTGGGATTCTTCAGGCAAGGGTCCAGATGAGGTATGGTCCCAGCCTAAGCTGCCCATTCAGACCCCAGCGGGCGTCCTGTGTTCAATTCCAAGTGCTGTTTAAAGAGACACAGCAGAATGGAGGCAAACGAGAGAAAGCCTCCAGCCAGTGTTGGCTGAAACCACCAGAAAAGAGACCTGAAAGTCCCATCACCTATGTGCTAAGAACCTAAGCCTGTAGGTAAAAAGCGGGGCACAAAAACATCCCTGTGTGCTCAAACTCCTCCCGTCCCCCTAAGGCCTGAAATTCTACCAGGTCTCCAGGTTTCTCCTAAAACGCTGGTGCAAAAGTTACAGGAAGCACTGAGCAACTCGGCAAGGCTGAGCTTCATCTCATCTTTCTGAGATGGTCACAGCACTTTCTAAGCCACATGTACGGACAGAGAAGGAATCTGTCCGTGACCCTTCCCATTGCTGGGTGATTACAGCATCAGGCCCAGGACTGAGGGATGGGTTCCCAGTGCTGACGCCCACCCAGCACCTCACCTCCAGGGCAGGTAATTACCTGACGGCAAGAGAAGCAGCTCATCCTAGCTCCCTGTCCCCTGGCAGGGCTTGGCTGCTGACCTCCAGTTTCCCTCTAAGGCCTTCCTCTAACCATCAAATTCCTTCCCTGGTGATTCTTAGAGGACACCACAGACGCTATAAAACTCTGCCCGGCTGGGTCTCACCTCGGGGTGTCCAGACACGTGGAGGGGACGTCATTCCCCTCTGGTGTCCACCCCACACCAATCACAGCTTTTTCCCTTTTCTTCCTGTTCACGCCCCCCAGATAGAGATGTCCCGCTCGTTCCTTCCTCAGCCTGGAAGTCCTGCCACACACTTTGGGAAGGCTGGTAAGCTAGGATTTGAGGCCACGGCTGAGGGCACTCCCACAGTGCCCTGCGGGGACTCTGCGCCAGCCAGGGGCACGTTACCGGCGATGGCGTGGTTGTGAGGGCCTCCCTGCAGGCCTGGGAACACGGCAGAGTTGATGAGGGGTTCCAGGTTGTACAGATTCTCCTTGCCCGTCTTGAGATCCACGTTGCGCACCCCTAGACGAAGAGAAACACCTGCGTTAAACTGACAGGCTGTCCCCACTGCTTTTTCTTGATCTGGACTCAAACCCAGACTGCCCATAGTGCCCATGAAAGCAGAGGCCTCTCGCCCCTGCAGCGAGGAGAACGCGGCCGAGTGGACGGAGCCCTTCCTTTCCGGATGGCAGGCGGCCTCTCCACCTTGGCAGCGGGGCCGGAACGCTCTATTGACACGTTTCCTCCAATAGCATCTCTTCATGACAACACATGACCACATCGATGCTTTCAAAGATGTAGGACAAAAATGGCCCTCTACCAAGATGACAACCAAGAATGTCTTGGGCGGGAAGCGGGTATGGCTCAGTGGATAGAGCCCCCGTTTACCATATGGGAGGCCCAGGTTCGCATCC
>JAQZBX010031422.1:0-26326 GCA_029593785.1 Cabassous unicinctus | reverse complement strand
AGTGCACTATGAGTCCTCTGAACGGTTTAAGCAGGGAATGACATAATCTAAATTACATTTAAAAAGGTCAAAAATCCTTAACAAAATATTAGCAAATCAAATCCAGCAACATAATAAAGAGAATACATCATAACCAAATAGGGTTTAGGGTTTATTTCCATATGCACAAGGGTGCTTTAGCATTTGAAATACTAAGGGTGTAATTCACTGCATTCACCCTTTGCCTGCTGTGTGGAGGGTGGATTGGAGCAGGGTCAGAGCAGTTTGGGGAGACCAATTGGGAGGGCACTGTGGTAGCTGGGGAGGGGGTAGGCAGGGCACAGAGAAGGCAGTAGAGATGGAGAGAAGTGGTAACAGATTGGACGAGCAAGGTGGGAGAAGGAGCCAAATGTGACTCCCCAGGTTTATGGTTTAAGCCTGGACATATTCTGGAGATAGGGAAGGGGAGGGAAGGAAGAAGTTGGTGGGGGGGTAGGCTGAGACCCTAGTAGATACTCAGGCAGAGGTGATGTAATGGCAGCCTCACTGGTGCTCTTCCTTTTTGCTCATTCCTTGTGTGGTTTGGTGGATAGGCCCCTTCTTACCTCACAGCCTCTAGTAAGGGGTCCCTCAAACATACAGCAAGATTCCCAGGTGTCTCCAGCTGCTCCATCCTCAGCTCCCACCCCACTTCTCAGGAGGCTACTGGCTTTCTCAGCAGGGACCGCAGCCGTGGCACCAGACTTCCCAAAGCTTCAGAAGGAAGCGGCAGAGTTGAGGCTTCTTCCCTCCCGCCGGGCTCCATCCAGGACAGGATGCAGTAGATTCTGGGATAGCTAAGCCCGTCCCCCCCACCCTCAAGTCTCTGCCCATCCTCAGGAACACATGATTGGGGGGTCCAGTCCCTGGACACTGTGTGTGTCCTCCCTCCCTTATTTCCCACCCCCATCCCCAGAATCTCCTGCATAGGGGTGGTCCTTCCCCTACCCGGCAATCAGGGTCATGTCATAGCCGCCACAGGGCACTGAGGGCGCGAAGCAGCCTCTTCCGCTAATGCAGCAGAGAGGATGGCAGTCAATAAGCAGGCGGTTATCAAGCACCAGCTCTAGCCTAGTTCTCATGGGCAGAGAAGGTGGGACGGGGGGAGCCCAGGACTTCAGGGGGCCCAGGGTCCCTGTCTTCCTGGCATGCTTGAGCAGCCGTCAGCCCATCCACGGAGCAGAGGGAGCTTTGCAGAAAGTGTTGACGTGCAGCCTGCTCTCGGAGGCCACCAGTTTCCACTTCTCAGCTCCCCACCCCTGGGAGAGCAGAGGCTGAGGCTGCAGCGTGGCAAGAGCTAGTTCTCAACCCCTGTTTTTTTGTTGTTTTTTTTTTACCCAAACCGAATCCAGGTCTCTGATGCACACTCATCCAGTGTGAATAAGTCACCAGGCAGTGATTCTCTTGGGGGCAGGAGAGGAGAAGGTGTTTTTGAAAAAAGCTCCTCCACCCTGGGTGTTCTTAATCATTGCCCATCTCAGAAAGGTATCTCCCCTCTCCTGCTTTATGGAGATAAACTTGGAAACAAAGAGCAAGAGATGTCTCCCCAGGCAGACAAATTTGCATAAAAATCCTATTCTGGCACTTAGACCTGTGTCATCTTCAAAGAGTTACTTAACCTCTCCCAGTCTCCATTTCCTCTTCTGCAAAGCTGGCTCCTTAATGCCTCCTTCCTAGAGTTGCATGATAAAGTACTGGCACTAGCAGGCTCTCAGCACAGGGGGCCTAGTACTATAGTGAAATAATCCAAGGCTTGCGTTTCCATTACTAGTTGCTGTTAAGTGACCCCTGTAAGCCCGCTGGGTTCAGGTGTTGTCAAAATGAATTTGTGTGCCCCAAGTTCGGGGGGCAGGGGGGGGCCGTGTTTCTATCAGTCTCTGCTGTTCATTGTATTTCAGTACCTAACACATGCTTGACTGGCACTTAGTAGGTGCTTAATCAATGTTTGTGGAGTGAAGGAATGAGAGTATGCTTAGTGGGGGAGATTAAGCCGCCAGGTTGGGTAGAAGTCAGCCAGATATTTCACATTCACCTACAGAGGGCAAGGGCAGGTAACGAAGAAGAATGTTAGTTTATTTAATGACGACATTTCCAAGAGGTTGGAGAGGGGTGCTAGGAACAGAGAGGTGCTAGGAACAGAGAGGCGAAGGCTCTCACCCAAGCTTTCCTGGCAAGGTGGGGGTGAGTGTCCTGGTCTCCTGGCTCCCAGCCCAGCTCCCTCCTGTCCCCATGCTGCCTGTTTCCTCAGGGGAAAGGGGCTTGATGATGCCCCCCTTTCCAGGGTGTGACCAGCCCTTCCCAAGCCTCTTATTCTTTCGGGACCTCATCCTTGTGAGCCTGGCAGCCGAGGAAGCCAAGGCAAGGGCTCCCCTGGGGGCTGGTGGCTCTGTAAATCAAATTGGTCTCCTGGGAGGAAATCATTCTGGGTATTTGGGGACTTGCTGGGCTTGGCAGACATACCTGCGGTGGCACCCCGTCCTCTGCAGAGTAAACACAAGGCCTCCCTGCCCCCCTCCCCCAGCCTGAGCGCCACATATGGACTCCTGGGGAGAGCTGCCTTGATGGCAACCAGCTAGGACTGCGGGGAGACAAGACAGCATTCAGAGCTGCTGTGTCAGGCCCCAGGGGCTGTGACAGGCTGGGAGGCAGGTGTGAAGGCATGGAGGCCACCAGGCAGGCTGCACCTCCCCGCCCTCCCCCCTCATTGTGACAGGAGGCCACAGTGGCTTGAGATTCTTAGTGGGGAGGTCTGTATTCATGTGATCACGTGGGGGTGGGTTATAGCTTTTATTTTTACAAATCAATTTTCTGAGCTTCCAGACCTTTCCTTCAACTCTGCTTGCCCACCCCCCTCCTCCGTTCTCCACAGTCCAGATAAGAGTCCCAACCAAGCGAATCTGTTTCCTGTTTGTACCTCACCCCAATTCTCACCCCCTACCCCCTGCCATTAATCCTTCTTAATGTACAAGCACAGTTTACATGTTCAAGTCAATGAGTATTTTCTGACGACACAAGTCCTATCCTCAAGGGCACAGACCCACAGCCAAGTAGGGGAGACTGACAAGTTACCAGCTGCCACGCTGGCAGGAGGCCCCAGCAGGCCTGGCTCACAGCCAGGCACACAGGGCCAAGGTCACTCCCTCCCCAAGGATGCTCAGCCCCAACCACCTTCTACATGTGCTCAAAACTCACTTTCCCTGCCTCCCAGCCAGCACTGCTTAGCCTATCCAGGGTTTTAATTGAGAAGGGGAAAAAAAGAGATTTGGCATCTAAGACCCCCCCCCCCCCCCCCCCACACACACCAGAAATCTATTCCCTTCCCTTGTCTAATTCCTACTCATTTTTATTTTTGTGAGGTACCAGGGCTGGGGATTGAACCCAGGACCTTGTATTTGGGAAGCCAACACTCAACCACTGAGCCACATCAGATCTTCCTACTCATTTTTAAAACTCAGCTCAGATAACACCTACTCCAGGAAGCCTTCCTTGTTTTGCCTTCATGTTGCTCAGCTCCCAGCACTTCCCTTTAGCACAGCCCCATTCAAATTACACTTTGGTCATCTCCCTCCCTGGCCTGTGAGCAAATTTTTGAGGATGGGGTCCAGGCCTATTCATCTGCATATCCACGGTGCCCTGCCCACTTCCTGCCCATTTTTCGTATACAGTAACCGATTCAGTCACTGAATGAATGTTAACAGTAGCAAGTGACTCTTGAGTGCCTCGCATTTGCTAGGCCCTGTGCTAAATAGTTCATAGGGATTATCTTATTTAAATTCTCGCACCATTTTATGAACAGGTGCTAATAGCATTTTGTACTAATAGTATGATATCATCTCCACTTTCCACCTGAGGAAGCTGGAAAGGTTAAATTACTTGCTCTCAGTTACTGATTAACATGACCAGAATTGCTGAAAGAATAAAGACCTCTATTTGAACCTTGACTTCAAAACTTAATGTTGGGTGACCTTGGGTAAATCACGTACGTGTCCAGGTCTCAGTTTCCGCATCTATATTTTGGGCATAATTCCAATTCCTACCTCAAAGAGTTGTCTGTGAGGCAGTGCGCTTGGGACGGGAAGGGAGAATGGCTTCATTGTTCAGGGTAAATTGTCTCCTGTGTGTATAGGGGGGAGAGCTGACCTCCCTTCCCAATCTGGTCTCTGGCCTGCAGTTCAGAGCTCGCCCAGGGCTGGCCTGACTGGGAGGAGGCAGAGGAGCTGGTGTTGGCGGCAGGGCCGCGGGTGCCTGAGTGCACAGAGCCCTGCAGTGTGAAGCAGGAGCCCCTGAGAGTGAGGAGGGTCAGGAGGTGGTGATGCCTGCCTGGTGGAGGGGCCGAGTTTGCCTTCAGAGCTGATGTATAAAGAGAAAGCCTCTTCCTTCTCGGGTGTCTCACCGTGCCGCCTACTACCATCTGCTGGGGGCTGTTGACCACTCCTGGAGGCTGGGCGATGTCTGACCCTTGGGCCCCAACCTGGTCGGTGGGCAGTGGGCTGCGGCAGTGTGGAGGCTTGGCCCCAAGAGCTCCCTGACCACAGGAGGGGGAGAAGAGGGCCTTGGGGTTGGCTGGGAGGGAGCACGCTGTGGTTGACAGTGCTCTGGCTTGGGCGGCTCCCACGGTCAAGGGGTCTGCACAGAGTTGGGGTGTGAGTTCGTTTCTCCTCCCATTGCTGACATCCCGTCGGCAGGGAGTGGACGTTCTTTAGGCCCCCTTCTAGGCCCTGAGTTTGAACTCAGTCCTCAGTCAAGACTTGAAGAAAAAATGTTCAAGGGAAAAACCAGTGAGGAGAATCAAGGACAGGGGAAAGCTGAGGGAGAAGTGATTTCCCACGATCTGCCCAGCGCAGAGGGGAGACTCAGGGCTGGAAACAAGGACTGTGAACCCTGGGCCTGGCCTGCCATTGTGCCCCTTGGACAAGCCACCTTGCCTCTGGACCTGCATCCTCACCGCTAAGATGGACTTCTCAGGGTTGCTGCAAGGATCCAAGAGCCATGCATGTGCAGAGCCCAGGAGAAAGGAAGGCATATGGAGGGGCACCGAGTCCGTGTGCTCCCTGGTGTGCAGGCCATTCATCTTGCCCTGTCATCTTGGCCAATCTTGCTGAGTCTCAGCTTCTTCATCTATAAATTAGATATGACAATATCTACCTCATGGGATTGTTGGGAGGATTATATGTGAAAACAGATGTGTAAAACTGACATCTGTCTCTCATGTCATGGGGCTCATTCCTCCTTTCCTGCTGTGAGGTGGGAGGAAGGAGGATGGATGGATAGTAGGGGTGTGTGTGTATGTGTATTTCTGTCTCTGGGTCTCTGTTGTGGCTGGCCTGGGCAGTTGACACACCTGTCCACCAGCATGGCTTGAGAAGTTCCTTTATGAGCATGTTGAGGCCTTCTGGTGGCTCAACCCTTGGGGAAGTGGCTGTGGCAGGGTTGGGAGGCGTACAGAGCCTTACAGGCAGGTGAGGGTGTTATTGTCACTGCTCTGGGCACATCCCCCCCTGCTCTGAGCTCCTCCATGGGCCAGGAGGAAGCTGGCACGGAGAAGATGGGAGGAAGGGAGAACTGCAGCCTGGTGGGGGAGCATCTGCTGCATGTCAGGCGTGGCATTTGGGTGCATTCCTTGGAGGGATATTTCATTCTATTTAGTCGTGAGGTTGCAGTAACACCATATTACAAATAAAGAAAAAGAACAGAGGGAGGTAAAGTAACTTGAAAAGTGTTATCCACCTAGTAAGTAGCAAAATTGGAATTTGAATACGTGCCTGCCAGATGCTAAAGTGAATGCTTTTTGTAATACGTCCCACTACTCCCCACCCCACTGTCCTCAGGGGTTCCCAGACCATGGGGAACAGCCTCCTGTTCTGAGGGAGCATCTACGCTGAGGAGAGACAAAAGGGTGCAGATGACGAGAGAAGTCAGCATCGGCCAAGCTAAGAAGGCTGAGACTCCTGGGAGCACGGACCTCGCCTGCCACCTGATTTCTTTAAACCCTGCCTGCTTTCTCTCAGTCCCAAGGGCCTGCATGTGCTCATTTGCATGGCCACCTCAATCACAAGAGCTGGGAAGCTAAATCAGGAGGTGTTGCTAGCATCACTGCATCAGAAATCATCCCACGAGGTCCACGGAGGTGAGAGTTGTGGAGGTGGGCTGGAGAGGCAGCCCACCAAGCCCCAGGCTGGGTCCCAGGGAGACCTGCCTGGCCACCCTTCTGATACGTGGAACGTCCTGGAAAGAGCGCTGGACTTGGAGTCAGATGAGTCGGGGGTCAGGCTCAGGTCAAACACTAACCAGCCAAGCTGTGTCCTTGGCTGTGCTGCACCTTCCTGGGCCTCGATTTTCCCACCTGTAAAATGGCAACAACAAAACCTGCTCTTCTTACCTCTCAAGCGGATGTGTGTGCGTCAAGTAGAGGAATTGGTCTGGAAGTGCTTTGTGAGTGGTGCTGTGTGGGCCACTGCTATATGCTGAGGCTGGAGCCTCTTGCCCTCCCCCCCATCCTGGCTTCTAGGATCCTTGTCTCTCCCTGTATGTGGGCAGGGCTGGCTGTTCATTAAGAGAAATAGGTCACACTGGTGGACTTGAGATGGGCCCAGCAGGGATTTGAATCCCTGTTTCCTGCAGCTCTTAGACAATGCCCTTTCTTTTTCTGGGCTCCCTCAGTCACTCTCCTCCCCCATCAAGGGTGGGGAGAGCTAGTTCTGTGCCAGCTACGAGGCTGAGTGCCATTGGACCTTGCTTCTCAAAGTAAGGTCCAGGGACCAGCAGCCTTAGCACCTTCTGGCAGCATGTTAGAAATGCAGATTCTCAGGCTCCACATTAGACTCGCTGGCTCGGAATCTGCATTTTAACAAGACCCCCAGGTAGTCACATGCACATTACAGTTGAAGAGGTGTGGGTAATAAGGAAGGATATAGCAGAACCTAAGGCTCCAGTTCTGGCCTGCAGAGTCCTCACAGCCTTATGGGAATATCAGTGCAGGAACACAGCACCCTCGCTTGAGAGCCTGTCAGCTCCAACTCTGACCACTAGCTGCATGACCCTGGGCAAATGACCCAGTCTCCTTGTCTCTGGAGATGGCAATGCCTTCAACCTAGGATGACTGTAAAAAGAGGAAATGTGGATTTGTTTGTAAAGCTCAATGCCAAATGGTAACTCCGGAAATACCTGGAAGTGGGCTGGGCAGATAATAGCTCCATTGTACAGATGAGGAAACTAAGGTTCTGAGAAGTGAAGCGATTCGCTGACACGGCAAGTCTGTGGTGGAGCTGGGATACACACCCAGGCCCTCTAATGCCGGTGGCAGCCTTTCCTGCTCCGCTGTGCTGCTTCCCTGGCCATCCCGTGGGGCTCTGTGGGACACGGCATCGGGTGGAGGTCAGTGGAGGGTGAGGAGTGGGGACTTGGAGGCCGGGGCTCCTGAACTGGACCTGCAGTGGGTAGTTATCTCAGGTCGGGCAGGGAAACTGCTGGGGTGCTCATCACCCCACGTGCACCGGCTGCCACGGCTCACGTCCGCCCACAGCTGCGGACACGTCCTGCCAGATTCCTGCCCGGGTGAGTCCCCCAAGGACCATTACTGCCGGCTCTCTGCATTTTCTTTTTCCAGCCGTGAGCACAGCATTTGACGTTTTCGTGAATGGTGGATGGAAAAAGAAGGCTTTGGCTGAATAAGCTTCCTCCTCCCCCACACCTCACAAAGTGAGAGTCCCTCATCCAGGGTCCTGGCAGATGTGAGTGATTTACACGGCTTGCAGAAGTGGGAGGAGTGCCTGAAAATGAGTTTATTGATCTACCCCCAGAGAAGCTGCCTGGCCAGGCTCCTGCTCTGGGGCTCTGCCAGGTGCTCTGTGCTGCTCCATTCTCTCAGTGCAAATGGCAGGGGCCCAGGCCAGCTTCCCACAGAGGAGGAGAACAGGCTGTTCCCCAACCTCCTCCCAGCTCTGGCGATGAGGAGAATGGGCTGGTGTTGCAGCAGGAGGAAGTGTGGTTAGACTCTTGCTAGAACTACCTAATTAAGTGGCTTGATATATTGGAGCTGGGTGATTGAGCAGGACCTAAGAATGGGAATCTTGAGAGTTCTCTGCAAGGCCCCTCACCTGTGTAGGTGGGTGCAGGGCTCTTCGGCCTGCATGGAGGCAGGCTGCTGTTGAGGTGAGTAAGAAGCTGCAGACTGGCTTCCCTTACCTGCCCTCTTACTTTATTCACATTTAAAGTGATTATTGACATAGTGGGATTAATATCTACCATGTTTGTTTTATACTCGTTGTACTCTTTCTTCCCTTCCCCACCGCCTTCTGCCTTTTCAGGTTTTAATGGAGCATTTTTTATGTGATTCCATTTCCTTCCCCAAATATTATTGGGTGTCTGCTGTGTGCCAGGTACTGCGGTATGTGCTAGGGCTACAACATTAAACCACATGTGGTCTCTGCCCACGGGGTATTTGCAGGTATATGCTCAAGGAGGAAAACAAAGAATTTTACTGATTGCCCCACCTGCGGGGGAGGTGGGGTAAGGAGGAGGGAGTCAGCCCGCACCATGATGCAGGGGCTCCAACATCCCTCTTCCTGCTGGATGTGGTCCTGGGCAGGGGGATCTATGCCTCACCTGCCTCTCCACCTTCCACTACATCTGGGCCCCTCCTTCACCTTAGCCCATCCCTGGAGCTGGGCAGAAGAGAGGGGGAAAGCCTTGAGCAAATGCAGGGGAGCTGGGAGGAGTAGGGTAGGCATGGCTCAGGGCAGGCAGCTGTTGCTAAACTCTTCTGTGTGCTGCTGCAAAAACTGGATCCTTGATTGGGCCTGGCTTCTGAATTCCTGTAAATGCCACTGTTCAGTCTGCAGTGGGGCTCAGTGAATATACGTGGAGTGAGACATAAGGCAAAGGAAGCATCAGGAGACACCAAGGAAGGACAACAGGAATTGCTGGGTGCTAGTTGGTACAGCTGTTATTTGGACTCAAAAGTCCACTGACCCAGATGTGAGATAGGGAGAATGGCCAGGATGTGGGAGAATGTGACTTAGCTTCTTCCAGGTCCCAAGAGCAGTGCCTCCTTGGGTTCTGATGCAGTTGGATGAACTGAAGTTAGACACTGGTAAGGACTTTCTGATGCAGAAGTACAAGTTGTGGAATGGAGATCTGAGGTGGGGGCAGACTCATTCTTTGTAAAGCCTCCCAAGGTGGAGAGCTCTCTCTGTCTTCTCTGTCCATCTCCCAACCTCCCACACCCTGCCAGCTGTTGCTGTACTAGAGCAGAGCGCCAGATGCGTGAACTTTAGGGAGCAGGTACACTCCCCATGAGAGCAGTGGCTCCTCAAAGCTGAGTATCCACTTTCTCCCAGGCCATGGAAGGTCTGAGAGGAGCACCTCCTCCTATGTCTCCCTGCTCTGGGGTGTCAGCCCAGCCTCCTAGCGTCTGCACGGGCCTCTCTGGCAGGGAGTTGTATTATGATCCCTTAGGACTTCCAGGAGGGTACCCCATGGTTCCAGACAGGCCAAGAAATGCTCGGAAGGGAGGTGGGAGAAGGGGCACGGGCTGCTGGAGTATCCTAATCTACCCAATAGCGCTTCACTGCAGTGGACCAGGGCTGTGGCTCCTCCTGCACCCCGTGCTGGGCTATGCTGGGCTGAGCAAGCTCCTCAATCCCCATCCACCCCCATCCCCAGGCCCAGACATTGCAGTCAAGTCAGAGCAGGGAACACAAACCAATTCTGTACCAAGGTGGAATTAGGTGGGAGAGCTGGCTGCAAAATGGAAATTAAGCCATGTGATCTGCCTTCCAAAGTGAAACAGAAGTAACTTTTTGTTTATCTGTGTCCCTGCAACCTCTTTTGTATCTTTTCAAGAGCTGTGAGTATATTTTCCAGTAAAATCAGGGATGCCCTCCCAGTGGTGATTAACAATAGACACCAGTTGCTACTATTTATCCTGTGCCTGGAAAATCACACAGGTCCAGCCTGGTCTTCAGAGTGAGCCTGCAGTGCTTGTCATCTGGTGCCAAGAAGCAAACTGATGTTCAAATCATTGTTATTTGTTCAAGGCCAGGAGTTGTTAGTTGATGTAACTGCAGTCTGAACTCAGATCTGACTCCAAGCACACCTCATTCATTCATTCATTCACTCAACAAATATTTCTCTCTTTCCATTCCATGCTACTCCCAATCTTCCTTTCCCTAGGGGCACAGCTAGAGTGTGAAATCATTTCAGGAGGGACTCCCTGCTGGGAGGTTTATGTGCCTCTCAACTGCACCCCCGGGGATCCTCCTCCCCAGACTGCCCAGAGGAATTTGGCTCTCTCCGTGCTCTTCCTTCCCTTCTGCTAACCAGTTCAGCCCTCCTTAGAGCATGATCCTGACACATTCCAGAAAAGGGGAACCAAGACCTGCCAGAGCTGGGAAAACACCTCATTCCACCCCTCATCCTCCAGACGAGGCTGCGGATGACCTGAAAGGAGAAGGGGCTCACCCAAGGCCGGGGCACTCCCGGCAGAGCCTGGACCAGAACTCAGGTCTCCTGACTCCCACCACCAGGAAGTCCCAGGGAGGCCCTGCCCTCCTTTGGGGGTCCCGACACATGGGCATCCCCCAAATGGGCAGCATGGCCCCTCTGAGCTCTCTCGAGCCCGGGGACTCCTGCAGCTATACTAGCCAGGGCTGCAGGCTCCCTGCCGCCTCTTGTAAGTGTGTACGTTCTATGGGGAGCCAAGCAATCTGCCAGCCTCCCTTCCCCCATAACATCAGGTCTTTCCACTTCACTGGAAAAGGAATTTTGCCTCTTTTGCCACTGCAGTCATCCCAGTAAGGCCTCACTGCGCTAGCCACTCACAGGCCATTAAATCTGAATGCAGAGAGGATGTTTTTTTCCCACGTCCCACCGGATGAGTCAGAAACAGTCACCCACAGCAGGTGGGGCCACTTGGCCTTGGTCCTTTGCCCATCAAGGCCTTGCCCTGGGAGCAGGAGAAAATCACCTCTCAGAGCAGGAAGTGGCTGCGAGTGCTGAGGTCTGGGTCCAGCTTTGCTAGTTTACTGCTTGTGTCAAACGTCCTCCTCCTCAAGGGCCACCTCCTGCTGGGATGAGGGGCTGCACCTGGCCTTGGGACTCAGCGCTGGTGCTCCATTGGGGATGGGACCCAGGTGGCTGCATCTTAAAATCACCCAGGGCGTTGTTTCAAATCCCTGGGCCTCCTTTCCGTGCAGGAACATTCTGATATGTCCTAGACCAGGGGAGAAGGAAAGGGGATGGCACGCAAATATCCTTGGAAAATATGCCTTCCCAAACTGACAGCCTCCCTGCCCGCACCCCACCCCTGCAGCCTCCTCTGGATCTGAACAAACCCAAACCCGTCCCGGAGAACATATCTAGAGAGAAGAGATGTGTCACCTCCAGGCCTGTGACAGAACTCACGATGCCAGTTACCCATGAGTCTGGGGGTTTACACCCAGAACTTTGGCCTTGTGTGTTTTAGCTTATGCTGCTCCTCCTTCAGACTGGCACCTCAGAGGCTGTGCCTCCCCCATCAAACTGAGAGTTCCTTATGGGCAGGAGCTGTGTTTCCTCTGCTTCCTCCCAGAGCCCAGAAGCTCTGACGATGAAGGAGGGAGGGTGGGGGAGACTGCTCAGAACAGGGGGTGTTACTGAGTCACATAAATGAACATAATTGTCTTTCCTACCAGCCTGCAGTGTTATTTGTTCTCAGCAAGTGACCTGCAGCTCTTTCCAAGGCCCATTATACTAATAACCTAATCAATTTATGCAGCTCTTTTCTTTCAAGGAGCTCAGACCCACTGCCCCTCCTCTCTGCAGCCCTGCAGACTGATCCTGGGGTACCACACTCAGTGTCCCTTTGGGGGACTGATGTTCAGAGATGGTGGATGATTCCACAGGGCCTGAAGCCAGCAGGATTTAAGGCAGGATCATTAGGACCCAAACATCCTGGCCCCCGTCAAAGCCCCTGAGCCAGACTCCCCTGGGCAATATCACTGTTAAATATTTGGCCCCTGGAGTGTGCCCAGCATCTTTGATTGCATCTGGTTTCCGGTTCTCCTTTGGGAGGAAGAATTGCTCTGCAGGAAGTAGTTTAATAGTCTGAAAGCCTTACTTCCCTGGTCTTGAGATTCAAGTTACCAGTTACAAGTGGCTGAGATCTTTGATAAGAGGGGAGGCAGGAAGGAGGTGGACCAGTGCTCAGCAGTATCGCGCCTTCTCAGACGCCGAGGACGAGGGAAGGGAAGATGAAGGATTTGGTACCCGACTATCCAAACTGCTGCATCGCATAAAGGGACTGCCCTTCCTGCCTCCCATGCCCACCCCAGTCTCACGTCCCCCACTGCCCACTGCCTAGGCCAGGAGAGGGTGAGGGGGGCGGGACAGGGGCTGCCAGACCCGAGGACCCTGTCCTGGTCTCAGCAGTTGGCAGGGCATGCTGTCACCCTGCCTTCAAACAGACCCATGTTCAGCCTTTTCCAGACCCATCACGCGGACTCTCCCTCTCCTCTTCTGTGTGAACACATTGATTCCGAGTCTGGTCAGTTGCCTCATACCTCTGGCCGGGAGTTCTTTGTGGTGACTATATTTAATCCCATCTGACACATCTTCACTCCCAAATTGTCAGTCTAACCAGAAACACAGAAAACACTTTAGGTGTCTACCGTGGAGAGCTAAGGCCAGGAATTGGTTACAGGCAATGAATCAGCTGAGAAGCCAAGCAAGAGACAGAGAGATTAGCAGAAAACCATCCCTACGTGAAGAGGCAAAGCAGGGGGGGTGGGATTCCTGGGGCCCAAGAGCTGAGGTCACTGATGGAAGCTGGGGCCACGGTGGGGCTGTCTGGTGGGAGCTACAGCCCAGGAGGAGATGCCACCACTGGGACAGAGAGAGACACCTAGAAATATCTTGGCTTCTCTCTTCCTCCCTCCATCTCCAGCCAGTGCCTGCCATGGATGCAGCTGACCCAGGAGCTTGGAAAATGCAGCTTTCAGGGGTCTGCCCTACTGTGATGGAGCAGGGCCTGGAGTGTAATCCACAGACAGATAGGTTCAGGCCTAGCATGAACCCCGATTTGTCTGTCCAGTGATGGGGTGCTTCCTCTGCTTGCGAGTTCCAGGTCGACCAAAGAGAGTTCTTTACGGCCTCTACTCCCACCCCACTCCTTCTCTCTCTCTCTTTTAATTAGAGAAGTTGTGGGTTTACAGAACAATCGTGCATAAAATACAGGATTCCCATATACCATCCTATTTTTTAACATCTTGAATTGGTGTACGTTTGATGAAAACACATTTTTATAATTGTACTATTAATTATAACCCATGGTTTAACTTGGGGTTCACTGTTTGTGTTGTACAGTTCCATGGATCTTTTTTAAAAAATATGTATTGTAGTACAATATATGCAACCTAACATTTCCCCTTTAACCACATTTAAATATATAATTCAGTGCTGTTAATTACATTAACAATGTGCTACCATCACCGCTATCCATTATCAAAACGTTTCCATCATCCCAGATAGAAATTCTGTATATTATATGCCTTAACAACGTATTCTCTAACCCCACCCCATCCCCTGGTAACCTATATTCTAGATTCTGACTCTATACATCTGTTTATTCTAATTATTTCATTTCAGTGAGATCATACAATATTTGTCCTTTTGTGCCAGGCTTATTTTACTCAAAATGTCTTCAAGGTTCATCCATGTTATTGTATATATCAGAACTTAATTCCTTTTTATGACTGAATAATATTCCATTTTGTGCATATACCACATTTTGTTTATCCATTCATCAGTTGGTAGACATGTGGGTTGCTTCCACCTTTAGTAATTATGACACCACTATGAACATTGGTGTACAAATATCTGAGTCCTTGATTTCATCCTATGAGGTATATTCATAGAAGTGGGATTGCCAGGTCATATGGTAATTCTGAGGAACTGCCAACTGTCTTCCACAGCAGCTGCACCATTTTGCATTCCTACCAGCAATGAATGAGTTTTCCTGTTTCTCTACATCCTCTCCAACACTTGTAATTTTCCATTTTTTAAAAATAGTAGCCATTCTAGTGGGTATGAAATGGTATTTCATTGTGGTTTTGATTTCCATTTCCCTAATGACCAGTGATGTTGAGCATCTATCTTTTCATGTGGTTTTGGGCCATTTGCATATATTTGGAGAAATGTCAATTCAACTCTTTTGTCCATTTTCCAATTGGGTTCTTTAATGTCTTTTTGTTGTTGAGTTGAAGGATTTCTTCATGTATTCTGGATAGTAGATCATTATCACATATGTGGTTTCCAAATATTTTCTCCCATTCTGTGGATTGTCATTTTACTTTTATGATAAAGTCTGTTGATATACAAAAGTTTTTAATTTTGATGATGTCCCATTTATCTATTTTTTTTTCATTGCTTGTCCTTTGGGTGTAAAGTCTAAGAAACCATTGCCTAACACAAGTTCCTAAAAATGGTTCCCTATGTTTTCTTCTAGGAGTTTTATAGTTCTGGCTCTTATATTTAGGTCTTTGATCTATTTTGAGTTGATTTTTTTATATGGTGTGAGGTGGGGATCCACTTTCATTCTTTTGCAAATGGAGAGCCAGTTTTCCTAGCACCATTTATTGAAGAGACTGTTCTTTCCAAATTGAGTTTTCTTTGTCCCCTTGTCAAAAATAAATTGGCCATAAACGTAAGGGTTTATTTCTGAACTCTCCATTTGATTCCATTGGTCTATACGTCTGTCCTCCTGCCAGTACCATGCTGTTTTGACCACAGTAGCTTTATAATAGGCTTTTAGATTGGGAAATGTGAGTCCTCCAACTTTGTTCTTCCTTTTCAGGATGGATTTCGGTATTCAGGACCCTTATCCTTCCATATAAATTTCATGATTGGCCTTTCCATTTCTGCAAAGAAGATGGTTGGAATTTTGAATGGGATTGCATTTATTGACATCTTAACAATATTGTGTCTTCCAACCCTTGGACACAGAAGTTTCTTCCTTTTATCTCAGTCTTCCATGATTTCTTTTAACAATGTTTTGTAGTTTTTGGTGTACAAATCCTCTAGATCCTTGGTTAGATTTATTCCTGGGTATTGATTCTTTTAGTTGCTAATGTAAATGGAATTTTCTTGATTTTTTCTTCTGTTTGTTCATTGCTAGTATATAGAAATGAACCGACTTTTGGGTGATGATCTTATGATCTGCTACTTTGTTGAATTCATCTGTTAGCTCCAGGAGGTTTGTTGTGGATTTTTCAGGATTTTGTAAAATCAGGATTATATCATAGGGAAAATTTTGCTTCTTCAATTCCAGTTTGGATGCCTCTAATTTATTTCTTTTGCCTAATTGCTGTAGCTAAAACTACCAGTACAATGTTGGAATAACATTGGTGACAGTGGGCATCCTTGTCTTATTCATTATCTTACAGGGAAAGCATTCAGTCTTTCACCATTAAGTAGGATACAAGCTGTGGGCTTTTCATTTATGCCCTTTATCATGATGAGGAAGTTTCCTCCTATTACTAGTTTTCTCCTATTACTAGTGTTTTTATCAAGAGGGGGTGCTCGATTTTGTCAAATGCCTTTTCCATGTCAATTGAGTTGAACAAGTAGTGTTTTGCCTTCATTCTACTAATGTGGTGTATGCCATTGCTTTTCTTACGTTGAAACACCCTTGTATACCTGGGATAAATTCCACTTGATCATAATGTGTAATTCTTTTTTTTCCTTTCTTTCAGTTTTTTAACTTTTTATTTTGGAATAATTTCAAACTTAGAGGAAAGTTGCAAAAACAATTCAGAAACAATACATGGAACTCCAAAAAAACCCTTATCCAGATAGCCAGATTTATTAACTGTTAGCATGTTGCCACATTGGTTATACTCCCTTTAGTTGTTTTTTTTTTTTTTTAATTAAGCAGTTTTAATATTCACATACCATACAGTCCATCCAAAGTGTATAATCAGTGGCTTTTAGCATAATCACAATGTTGTACATTCATCACTACAAAAAATTTTAGAACATTTCATTACTCCAAAATGAAAATCTCCTCACCCTTTAGCTATCCTTCCCCAGTCCTAATAACCACTAATCTAATTTCATCTTTACAAACCGATTTATATTTACATTTTATGTAAATTGAATCATAAAATATGTAGTACCTTGTGTCTGGTTTCTTTTACTTAGCATAATGTTTGTTTGTTTGTTTGTTTTGTCTGATATTAACATCTTGTAGTATTAACATACATTTGTTGTTTCAAAAAACAAGTCTACATGCCCAGAGGAAGGAACCAGTTTAAAAACAAAACAAAGCAAAACAAAAAAAACCTCAGTCTTATATATGCAATTTAACCCATATTCATATTTCACATGCTGTTTTACTATGCTGTATAGTTCCATGTTACATTTTTTAGCTTTCCTTTTAATAATGTACATGACCTTAGACTTTCCCTTGAAACTACTTTCATACCCATATAAAGTACTCCCAGTTACAGTCATTATGTTGGGCTTTCACCTTTTCATTCATTTCCAAAGATTAACACACATCCTTTTTACCAATTCTACACAAGTTAACCATTTTAATTCTTTTAATGTGCTGTTGGATTCAGATCGCTAGTATTTTATTGAGGATTTTTACATCTGTTTTCATAAGAGATATTTGTCTATAGTTTTCTTTCCTTGTGGTATTTTCATCTGGCTTTTGCTATGAGGGTGATGTTGGCCTCAGGGAATGAACTAGGGAGTGTTCCCTCCTCTTCAAATTTTGGAAGAGTTTGAGCAGGATTGGTGTTAATTCTTCTTGGAATATTTGGTAAAATTCCTCTGTGAAGTCATCTGGTCCTAGGCTTTTCTTTGTTGGGAGGTTTTTGATTATTGATTCAATCTCTTTACATTATTGGTACGTTGAGATCTATTTCTTCTTGAATCTGTGTAGATGGTGTGTATGTTTCTCGGAATTTGTCCATTTCATCCAGGTTGTCTAATTTGTTGGTGTAAAGTTGTTCATAGCATCCTTTTAAAGTCCTTTTTATTTCTGTTGGTTCAGTAGTCCCTCTTTTTATTTCTGAATTTAGTCATTTGTGACCTTTTCTTTTTATTTTCATCAGTCTAGTTAAGGTTTGTCGATTTTATTTTTTTTCCCAAAGAACCAGCTTTTGGTTTTGTTGAGTCTCTCTACTGTTATTTTATTTTCTATTTCATTTATCTCTCCTCTAATCTTTGTTATTTCCTTCCTTCTGCTTGCTTTGAGTTTAGTTTGCTCTTCTTTTTCTAGTTCTTACAATTTTGAGATTAGGTCTCTAATTTGAAGTCATTCTTCTTTTTATTTAGAGCTATAAATTTCCCTCTCAGCACTGCCTTTACTGCATCCCGTAAGTTTTGGTATGTTGTATTTTCATCTTCATTTGCCTCAAGTTATTTCCTAATTTCCTTTTGATTACCTCTTTAACCCATTGGTTATACTTAAGCATAAGAGTATGTTGTTTAATTTCCACATATTTGTGAATTTTCCATTTCTCCCTCTGTTATTGATTGCTACCTTCATTCCATTATTGTCAGAGAAGATACGTTATCTGATTTCAATATTTTTTAATTTATTGAGACTTGTTTTGTGACCTAAGATATGGTCTATCCTGTAGAATGTTATATGTGCACTTGGGAAGAATGTGTTTTCTATTTTTGTTGGGTGAAGTGTTCTATATATGTCTGTTGGGTCTAATTGGTTTAGAGTATTGTTCAAGTCTTATTTCCTTACTGATCTTCTGTCTAGATGTTCTATCCATTATTGAAAGTGATGTATTAAAGTCTCCCACTATTAATGTATAGTCATCAATTTCTCTTTTCAATTCTGTTGGTAATTGCTTCATATATTTTGGGACTCTGCTGTTAAGTGCAAATATATTTATTTATTTTCAGATTTATTTTATTTATTTCTCTCTCCCCCGCCCCCCTTTGTTGTTTTGTGCTTGCTGTCTGCTCTGTGTGTTCTTCTCTGTCTGCTTGTCTTCTCTTTAGGCGGGACTAGGAACTGATCCTGGGACCTTCTGAAGTGGAGAGAGGCATTCAATATCTTGTGCCACCTCAGTTCCCTGGTCTGCTGTGTCTCTTATTGTCTCTCTTCTGTGTCTCCTTTTCTTGTGTCGTCTTGCTGTGCCAGCTCTCTGTGCAGGCCAGCACTCTACGCAGGCTAGCACTCCTGCATGGGCCAGCACTCCACGCAGGCCAGCTCTCCGCTTGGGCCAGCTCGATGCGCAGGCCAACTTGCTTTTCACCAGGAGGCCCTGGGAATCGAACCCTAGACTTCCTATATGGTAGATGGGAGCTCAATTGCTTGAGCCTCATCCGCTTCCCCAAATATATTTATAATTGTTCTGTCTTCTTGTTGAATTGCCCTCTTTATCGATATATAATGATCATCTTTGTCCCTTGTTACTTTTTTAAACTCTATTTTATCTGATGTTTATATAGCTACCCAAGCTCACTTTTGGCCATACTTGCATGGTATATTTTCTTCTATCCTTTCACCTTAACCTGCTTTGAATTTACAGTGAGTTTTTTGTAGACAGTATGTAGTTGAGTCATATTTTTTAATCCATTCTGCCTATCTCTGCCTTTTGACTGGAGAGTTTAATCCATTTTCATTTAAAGTCACTACTGACAATGCAGGACTTTCTTCTGCCATTTTACTCTTTAGTCTTTGTAGTTTTGTACATTTTTTTGTCCCTCAATTCTTCTGCTAAATGTCTACTTTCATATTTATTTGATTTTTTGTAATATACCATATGAGCTCCTTTTCATTTCTATCTGGATATATTTTCATATAATTTCCTTGTTATCGTGGGGTTAAAATTTAACATCCTAAATATCTAACAATCATATTTGATTTGATAACAACTTGATTTCAATAGCATACACATACACTGTTTCTATAGCGCTCTGTCCCCCCACCTTTTTTTTTACTTGTTAAAAATTATTTCTTTGTACATTGTATATCCAAAACTATAGATTTATCATTACTTTTTATGCATTGCATTTTATCACATGTAGGAAGTAAGAAGTGGAATTACATACCAAAAAATACAATACAATAGCACTGGCATTTATTTATTTATTTATTTATATATATATATTTTAAAGATTTATTTATTTTATTTATTTATCCCCCCCCTTGCCGCTTGTGTTGCTGTGTCCATTCGCTGCGTGTCTTCTCTGTATCTGCTTATCTCCCCCTTGCTGTGAGGTCTTGCCGCATCAGCCCATGGCGCCGCGCGAGCTGGCCTGCCCTCACAAGGAGGCCCCGGGAAGCGAACCCTCCATTGAGCCACACCCGCTTCCTGCCGTGAGGTTGCTGCATCAGCCCACCGCACCGCTCAGGCCATGCCCTCACAACGAGGCCTCGAGAAGCGAATCCGGGCCTCCCATATGGTAAACGGGGGCTCTATCCATTGAGCCACACCCGCTTCCCAGCACTGGCATTTATAATTACCCAAATGATTACCTTTAACACAGAGGTCTGTATTTCTTTATGCTCCTTTGAACCACTGTCTAGTGTACTTTCCTTTCAGTCTGAAGAATTCCTTTAGCATTGCTTCTAGGGCAGGTGATGAACTCTCTCAGCTTTTGTTTATCTGAGAATGTCTTAGTCTCTCCCTCATTTTTGAAAGTATCACCAGATATAAACTTCTTGGTTAGCAGTTGTTTTATTTAAGCACTTTAAGTATTTCAATCCACTACCCTCTTGCCTCCATGGTTTCTGTTGAGAAATTGGCATTTAATCTAATTTGGACCCCTCACATGTAATGTGTTGCTTTTCCCTTGAAGCTTTCAAGACTTTCTCCTTGTCCTTTGCATTCAACAGTTTGATTAATATGTGATGGGGTGTATTTTTCTTCAAGTTTACCCTGTTTGGTGTTCTCCGGGATTCTTGGATGTGCATGTTCACATCTTTTGCTAAGTTTTGGAGTTTTCTGTCATTATTCCTTTGAATATTCCTTCTGCCCCTTTCTTTCTTTCTTCTCCTCTGGGACTCCCATAATGTGTATATTTGAACACTTGATGGTGTCCCAGAGGTCTCTTGGGCTATTTTTGCTTTTTAAATTTTTTTTCTTTTCTTTTTTTTTAGGAGGTATGCGGGATCGAAACCAGGACCTGGTACATGGGAAGCAGGTGCTCAACCACTGAGCACATCTGCTCCCCTGAATTTTTTTTTCCTTTCTACTCCTCAGTCTGACTCCATTTCAATGGTCTTATCTTCGGGTTTGCTGGTTTTTTCTTCTGCCAGCTCCAATCTGCTGGCAAAACCCTCCTGGGAATTTTTTATTGTTATTGTGGTCTGCAACTCCAGTAGTTCTGTTTGGTTCATTCTTAAAATTTCTACCTCTTTATTAAGATACTCATATTGTTCATTCATTGTCTTCCTGTTGTCCTTTAGTTCTTTCACTGTATTTCCCTTCATCTCCTTGAGCATATTGATCATTTTTGAAAGTCTTTGTTCAGTATGTCCACAGTCTGGTCTTCTTCATTGGTGTTTTCTAGATTTTTATCCTCTTCCTTTGGATGGGCCATCATTTTCTGTTTCTTTGTCTTATAATCTTTTGTTGCATGTTGTGCATTTTAATATTTTAAAATGTTAACTCTGGAATTTTCTTTGAGTGTGTAAGCAGCTGGTGATATGACAGAGATTTCCTTGAGTGTCAGCCCTACTATCAGGAAGGTCCACCCACGGTGAATGCAGAGTGCAGGGTCTTTTATCTTGTCCTGGGCTTGTGCTTTCTAGTGGCATAGGAGTTCCCCTGTTTTCAGGAGTTTGAATGCCGATTCCATTTCCCTGTACAGAGGTCTCCCTCTCCCGACTGTTCCTGTGCCAGCCTTAAAGCAGGTGAGCCTTTGACCCAGGCTGCCCACCCCAAATGATTCCTTACCCTGCTCTCATTGTCTCAAGCTGCTTTGCTTGGAAGGCATGTTCTGGGAAGAGGGGTCACGGAGAGGAGTTTCCCAAGTCAGGGACCCATAAAGGGAGTGCGGCAGGCTCCAAACTGCCCTAGAGAGGGGATGAGGCAGGGGCCAGGAAGGGTGCCAGGAGCTTCTTTCATGCTTTCCCAAAGCCACGCTTTCTTGACCTGCCCAGCAAATGCAGGCCTTCAACTGTCCTCCACAAGTCTGAGGAAGTGTACCACCCTTAAGTCCCTCTGCCGCCTTTGTCTGGGTGGGTTGGAACAATGGCTGCTCTCAGGGCCAGGCCCCAGGGATCCCAAGTCACTAATCAAAAGCCGTGGTCAGTGGTTGGCCATGCTCACCCTGGATCATGGGGAAGTGGGTTTTTAAATCCCTTTCTGGCACCAGCAAGCAATGCCAGGGGCTGGACCCCACTGCTGCCTGCCATGAGAATGAGTTCTGGGTGTCAGTAACTGCTGCGTGGGAGAGCAATTTATTGAGATTCACCATAGCTTACCAGCCTCTTCCTCCCGCTCTTCCCTGGATGCTGTACGGTGCTCTACTGGACTCGGGATTTCTGAAATAGTTGATTCAGCAGACAGTCCTTGCCTGTTTAATAGTTGTTCTGGTGGAGGGACTGATTCCTGAAGCTTCCTACTCCACCATCCTCCCATAATTTCCATACTCTCTCTTTTTTCTATCAAATGCTCCTCTGCCTGCCTGGTTCCCGTGATCTGCTCATCATCTGATGGCATTCTGAGCTGTTCCTGTTCTAAGGAGGTTATTGTTCATGTTCTCAGAGTCTGCCACAAAATCAGTCCCTAGTGGTATCCCGGAAGAGCTCTCCTCTGTACACAGTTGGCTTCCAACTGGAAGTGAGCTCATCCATGAAAAGGGACTATTCATGAGGCGAAGGGCCGATGTGAGAGCTCAGGCACGCTTGTGACTCCAGCTGGGATTTAGCATGGGATGGAGACACCACTTCTCTGGGCTGAGGTCTGGAAGATTCTGGGGAGGCTGGTTCTGGCCGGGGGGGCCTCTGCTGGCCTCACAGTATGCAGGGGCATTGCTGGGGCTGGGGGCTGCCATGGGCGTGTTGGTGGCTGGCTGGTGGCCTGGTGGCATTTGCTCATGCCTGTCATAAGAGGCTCTTGTCACAGCAGTCTTATGCCACACCCCCTCATCTCCTGCCTGGGTGCCTACAAGAGCCTCCCAGTTGGTTTGCTTGCTTGCCCTCTTCCCCTGCTGCAGTACATTCTCTCTTTTAAAAACAGAAATTGGATTGTATTCCTCCTTTGCTTACTATGGCTTCTCCCAACACTTAGAATAAATCCAAGAACATTGACTGCGGCTCCCAAGGCCCTGAGTGACCGGCCTTGCTCGTTCCTCACTCCCCAATCTCCTGCAAGCAACCAGTAGGCGTCTGACTCAGCAGAGGACCTCCTACAGCTCCCGGCACAGTGGGGAATGAATGAGGGAATGGTTTTTCTCATCCATAGCATTGTGATTGCCTCCAGGGCTAGGGCCATGCCTCTTTAATCTGACCATCTCTAATTGAGCATCTACTATTTAACCCTCTTCTCTAGTTTCCTCACATGGTAGGTCCTCAATCAATCATTTCTGACTAAATGGATGCATGGATTTGTTTATCCATTTTACAGTTATACATGTATTTATTTATTCATTCAACACATTTTGAGCCCTCTTCTAGGTCCTGGGATGCAGCAATGAACACGTAGAATGAAGCCTCTGTTCTAATGGTCTAGTGGAGAGACAGACAATAATTGCGTAAGCAATATATATGCATGTATCAAGAAAGCTAAACTGGCCAGAGGATACAGTGACGGGGTTATTTTAGTGGGGTTGTCAGGGATTCTTCTCTGAGGAACTGATATACCAGCTGAGACCTGGGTGAATGGGGAATGAGCCTTCCCAGACATCTTAGGGAGATGAGCAGGAAATGCAAATGTCCTGGGGTGGGAGGGTGCCAAGATATGCTTATACAGGAGCATCCAGTAGCATGTTAGTATTTGGTTCATAGGCAAGTAGAGTGGGGTTCAGAATAAGGGAAGGTGCCCATCAGAGATACATGGTCGGGGGAGACTCAGGGGATGGCACCATCTTCCACTCAGTTTTCAGGGTAAAAACCTGAGAGTCAACCTCAATTACTCTGCCCCTCACCCCAACATCCAAGATCAGCTGCAGGTCCTGTTGGCCCTGTCTCAAAACCGTACACTTCTCCCTGCTCACACTGCCACCCACTAGGGCACACCACCTCATCTCCTGCCTGGGTGCCTGCAACAGCCTCCCAGTTGGTTTGCTTGCTTGCCCTCTTCCCCTGCTGCAGTACATTCTCTCTTTTAAAAACAGAAATTGGATTATATTCCTCCTTTGCTTACTATGGCTTCTCCCTCCACTTAGAATAAATCCAAGAACATTGACTGCGGCTCCCGAGGCCCTGAGTGACCGTCCTCTGACCTGGCCTCGCTCGTTCCTCACTGCCCAGTCTCCTGCACACTAGCCCTTTCCACTGGCCAGGACTTTTCCCTGGAAGATCTTGGAATGGCGGAATTCATTTGTGAT
Organism: Cabassous unicinctus; assembly: GCA_029593785.1. Lineage (NCBI taxonomy): Eukaryota > Metazoa > Chordata > Mammalia > Cingulata > Chlamyphoridae > Cabassous > Cabassous unicinctus. Next base: position 2,803 of record JAQZBX010031422.1, on the reverse strand, counting down.
CACTTAGCGCTCAGCTCCTCGTCTCCTCCTCACAGAGGCTGTCTCTGCATCTCCCTGCCTTGTCGCTTTCTCATGCCATCCTGCTTATTTCACTTGCTACATCTTTTCGCCCTCTGAAATGATCTGGTTTATTTGATTACGTATCTATCGCCCATCGCCCTGCCTCTAGGATGTTACTTTCACAGGCTCCTGGTCTCTTTTCTATTCCTAGACCCTATCACCTAACCCCTGACCCCTGAAAGGCACTGGACAAATATCTGTTAAATGAATGAGAAGAGAGAGGCCTCAACTGCCTCATTGCTCCCAGCAGGAGCAAGATAGCCAACAACTAAATAAGTCAATCCTCACTATTGGTGGATTCCGTATTTGTGAATTTGCAGTAGATTTATTACCACAGTTTTTGATTTTTGTGCTTTTTGTTGGTGTTTTCATTAAATTGCTGTCTAGTGTCTTTAAGCCCAGGAAGGCTCTGCTGTGTTTTATAGAGAAAGCGCATGTACTGGGTAAACCCTGTCCAGGCAGGAGTGATTGTATTGTTGGCCTTGAGTTCAATGTTAATGGATCAACAATACGTGTTAAATATGTACACAAGCAACATGTAAAACAAGGTTAGGTACTTATGAGTTAATGGCATATTGTGACCAGAACAGGATACTGGATCCTAACCCTGTATTTCTCCCAGGAGCAGTGGTTCAATATCACTAATTCAGTGTTCAAGGTGACTCTGTAGAGCATAACTACATGAATAATTAGAATCAACTATACCTGGGAAGCTCATGAGCAGACCAGTCTGATGGCTCACAAAGAGGTCAGATTTGTGAGGGTCCCAGACAGGTTAAGACAGCAGCCTCAGAGCTACTGAGTCCAGGGAGGCTTCCTGGAGGAGGCGAGTCTTCCCTTGCAGGCCTCATCATGGCTCCCTTCTTCTGCCCTGGGCCTCTACCCTCCAAACCTCCCTTGTCCTCCACCTTCCCACACTGGCAGAGCTGGGTCCAGCATGGACTTTAGACGTGGACAGATCTCAGTCTTAGAAATTCCTTCTCTGCCTCTTATGGGCTGAGTGGGCGTGTTTCCTAATCTCTGAGACTCAGGTACTGCAATTCGAAAATGGCAATAATAATAGCACCTAACTTATGTGGTTGTGCTGAGGTGTCAGTGAAGTCAAGTCTGTAAAGTTAAGACCCAACACCTAGAAAGCATCCATATTGTTAGCTCTTATCAGCTTCTATTAATTTGCTAACTATTATTTTTGAACTTCCTCCTAACTCCTCCAGAATCTCCCTCCCCTCATTTGGCAGCCCTTTCAGCGTGTCCAAGGAAATACCCAGAGCTTCCTCTGCCCTTTCCTATTTGGACTGCAGGATTTGTAGACCTCCTTCCCTAATTTCTACTCCTAAACCACACTCACTCTTGCAGCAGCTAGTCAGGCCAGTTCTTGTTAACACAGAGAAACTCAAAGTAGCCCCACTTCTACCTCTTTCCTCAAGCTCTCCCTTTCCTTCTCAGGAATGCTACCCAATTACTGTGGTGACCAGTCTTTTCTTGTTATTATCATTGAGCAGAAGATATTGACTAATAAACTAATTCATACTATGGAGTTAATGTTATCTTGGCTTTTAAAGATAATACAGAAAAAGGGCAATTCTTAGCCTGAAAAATACTGTATATTATTATCCCAGTGGTGGGATGTTATTATACACTGGTGAGGGAGATACTGGAGGAGTTGTGCTCTCCTGGTTTCTTCAATTACATATTTAAGGAGCTGCCTACCCTGCTGGGCTTGTGTATGGGCTCACTTGCTGGTTAAATGTCTCTGTTCTGTTGCTTTTCCTCTTGTGTCTGCCTGGGAATGCACACTCCTGAGGCAGAGATCCCTCTGGCTTGGCCCCAGTATAGCCATGGGGTTGCTGAGACCTCGGACCCCAACTTAGGGAGCGATATCCCCAAGTGCTGGAGGCACATTCAACATGCCCCGCTTCTCATTCCCACATGTGGGCAGAGGTGAGCTCCTCCCCTGGCCCTAGGAGGCAGCCCTTCCTGTGAGAGCCTGCCCCACCTCAGACAAGGTCCTGGGCCCAGCCTTTTCCCACAGAGGAGAAAATAGCAAGAAAAACAGATCACGGCTGATACCCTAAGCCCCAGGGTCTGCTGGGACCTGGGCCTGGAGTCGCCGCAGGAAAGCTTTAACCCCTGGGCTCCAGGCGGGCGGAAAGGGGGAGAGGGCCTCCTCCCTCTGCCCCCCTGGCGGTCTCCAGCTCCTCTCAATAGATCATCACTTCCCAGATGTGGGTCCCGGGCTAGACATGCCCCCAGTCCTCAGGCTGGATGGCAACACCAGAACAGGGTCCAGATGTTCCCATTTTAAAGCTCTTCCGAAAGCGATATTCCCTATCTGCCGATCATCCCCACATCTAAATGTCCTACAGTCAGCCTGGTGCCGTGAAAGAGAGCTGGTTTTGGAGTTAGGAGACCTGGGCAACGTATTGCCCATTTCTGTGAAATGAGGATTCCATTATCTTTTGTGTCATCTCACACGATGGTTGCAGGGCTTCCTGAGATATGAATGTAAAAGGGCTTTGTAAATGATAAATGTGGTATAAAGGGTAGACGTGGTGGTGGTAGTGATGGGGAGGGGCCGCTGACCTCCTTCCTTCTGCAGCTGCAGTTCCATTTGGTCCTGGTGAGGCTACCCCGGGACCTGCCACTCCTATGGCAGTGTCCCTTACCCTTCTGCCCAGAACTACTTTTATCTGAGAAGACATGTGGGCAACCCTTTCTTTTCTTTTCTTTTTTTTTTTTTTTT
>JAQZBX010031421.1:0-26325 GCA_029593785.1 Cabassous unicinctus | reverse complement strand
ACACACACACACACACACACACTCACATGTGCATACCAGAATATAAGATAGCTAGCTCAGTGGGAGGAGAGGGGAATGAGGATTTTAAAGTCTTTAAATAAAGATCATAACTGTTGATAGACTGCACAAAGATATGGAGCAATTAAAAAGCTCTTCAAAGAATGGAATAAGTCCATTAAATCCAGTTAAATAATTTTTCAGAAACACTACAAGAAACACATCTTGCTGTTTCGCTCTCTCACAATGAACTGAAGAAGGCATATCTCATTTTCCAAAGGGAACTTTATGGAGTTTTCAGTAAGTCCCCTCAGCACTTATCTAAATCTTTAATTAGTTCTATAATATACTGATGCTATCAAGCCTAATTAAATTTATATAGATAAGGTGCAATGAAATTCTAACCAAGTGAGCGGGAAAGCATATATTAAATAGAAAATTTAATGGTTCAAGCTGATAACTACAATTTTATTTCAAAAAATTAAATTCAATTTCCATGTTGTATTTGAATTGATTTTGAGTGTGCAAATTATTGGAGAAATCTTTTAAATATATCAGTAAAATTGCTAATCAAGCCTGTTTAAGTATCAGTTATTAATGTCTGTATTTACAAATAAGCCACACACATTTGCATTTTGACTGCATATAGTAAAAAATTATCTAACCTTTATGCGATTTTATTAAGAATATGAACTGATTTTTCTTTTGGCTTCATGCATAAATAAGGGAGGCAAGGAAATGACTATTGTGTCTAGAGAAGAGAGAGTCAGCAATTCAATATATAGCAAGGCAAAGATAATATACATATTTTGTTGACTAAAGCAGTTTATGTTACCCTCGGGAACAGCAATTGCAATGGTTAAATTCTCCTTTATTTAGGATCAACTGGAATGGAACCATACACATCCACCACACTTGAAATGTTTCTCTATAGAAACATCACAGAGAAGTGAAAGCATGCAAATTCGGTGGTTTTTATCACCAGTTTTGGGAGGGGAAGGGAAATGCATTGTTATGTTTAATCAGAGGATAAAGGTGCATACCAGCAGATCACATGTCATAGATCAGCCAAAGAGTATGCTTAGGAAACTATATTAAATATTCACTTGACTAGTCAAAAGAAAAAGCCCGACCACATATATCACATAAGTTGATCAATAATAGTACTACTTTTGGTTTCCAAAGGCTACCCCTTACAAGCATCAGCATTAAACATGCTTACATCTTTTTTTTAATTTTTGCTGACGAATATTGATGATATTACAAATATTGTTAATTAATTTTAATCTTCAGTGACCTCAGGATTAGCTATGTATTTATAAAAATTTGTGCAGTGATTACGCTGGGCCAGCCACAATTTGCTTCCCTCAAAACATACCTCATTGCTCTTGGATACTTTTGGTTGGAAGATTATTTTGAAATAATCAAACATTTATTAAATATCTATCATATTATCCATTCATGTGCTTGCATTATGGGGGATACAAGTAATAGGCCAATGACTTCAGAGAACAGAATAAGAGAGTGTCAACTGTAGTAGTCAACCATTTCAGAGAAGGAGTGGGAGTCTGATGTTTTGAAGACTGGGAAGTTTTGTGTAAGTCTACAAGAGCAAAGGCATGGCGGATGGACTATAAGTCACATGTAAGGAGGACTGTGAGGAGATTAGTGGGAACTGACGCTTCAGGAATAAATCATGAGAGAGAGGGCAGGTTGGTTAAGGGAGGACTTTTATTCATGCCTGAAAAGTTGGGCTGAAGAGAATTTACAAGGATTTACAAAGTAGTCATTCTAGGGATTGAGCAAAACATTAATTTAAGGGAAGGAGTGTTTTGGGCTGATTAGTGCAACCTCAACACAAAGGAGGACTGAAGGGAAGAGACTGAAGACATGAACATCAGCTGGGGGGTTGTTGTTTTATTTCCGATGGGATCTGGTAGTAAAGGTGGGAACAGTTAAACAGGAATTGAACTGAGACCCATTCAGGGGAAGAAAGAGTCAACAAGTCATTGAGTTAAACGGGATATGAGGTTGATAAATTGATGGATGAGCCATCGAGAGGTGTTAGAAATTTCTGTAATATGAAATTCTAAGGTTAGGAGGTGGGGTCTGGAGTTAAGATTCAGATTTGGCAGATCTTGAGCCTGCTTTTAGAGTGAACCCAAACAAAAGTGAATGAATCTGTTAGTCTGTTATTAATATCTAAAAGTCTGAAGGAAGACTTGCTCAGTCCAGATAAGGATGATGAAAGAGGATCAGGAGCTAATTACTTCTCTAGAGTAGGGAATGCTGTCAAGGTTAAAAATGAGGACTTGTTTTATAAGAGAAGATGATGAGCCTTTTTCAATGTAAACTCTTCAATAAAGTGAAAGCTTAGGAATTCTGAGACTATATCTCCATGGCTGATGATTCTATTAGGGCAGCTAAGACCAAACAATAGGAATAGCTGGGGAGGAATGGTCAATTCTGAATGGAGTACTATAATGGAGGGCAGTGAAGACATTATTGGACTTGGCAAGATTATATCATTGAAATATTAGTATGATTATCTGTTCCGATCCCTAACTTTTTGCTTAGAATTCCAAGGAGGAGAGAGCAAATACAGAGGGCCAAAGACAAGGGTTTTAGAATCTCACAGCACCTTTTGAAAACTTGGTAAACTCATGAACTCTCTTACCAGAAAATTAATATCCACATAAGCACACATTTTGTGTATCATTTTAGGGTATTTATGGACCCCCTAAAACTCAATTATGGACTCCAGGTTAGGATATCTGGTTTAGACTCTAAACATAAGAAACTTTCTTCCACATCACCCGAAGCATATCTTGGCTTAAATTTAAGAATTCTAAGTTTGGAAGAATTAGTAATGACTTGTGGAAGCTCGCCAGACTGCTTTTTACCACTTTATGAATACTCCTCTTTTCCCTATTTACATCTTTCTATTCAATAAAACATTTACAGAGAGCCTGGAGTGTGTGAAACAGAGTTGGCCCTGGAGCCAGACTGAGGAAGCCATCAGTTGGTGGATCCCTTTGTGGCAGCAGCCAACGAAGAACCATTTAAACATAGGCACAATGTGTTAGGTTCCCCTGGGGGTTCTGATAAGACAGGGAACTGTAATTAAGACACTGCTGCTACCACCTTCTTGGCCCTAGGATTTATATCCATTCATGAGGCTAGGCCTTCTCACTAGTAAAGCATGAAGGAAAAATTTTCTTGATCATTTTCTTCTTCCATTTTCAGTTTCAATCTCTATTTGGAGCAGAAAGAAGCAGGAGAGTGGGGCTGGAATTTTGACAACATTAGGGTTGGTAGATCTTTCCGTGTAGCATCAAGGAAAATAAAGGCAGAAACCTCAATATCTCCAAAAGTAGGAACACAGCTTATGGGACAGGTATATGTATATACTTATATGTACACTTTTATTATGCGCAGTTAAGGCTTTGAGATGCTGGGTAAGCAAATGTTCATTTATCTGGACTCTTGGTGCCCGTTAAGCCCTAGGAAGGTCTTGGCTCAAACCTATAGCCCAGGGATCTTACAAGAGCCTGTAGGTGTGTTAATGGTAATATATGCAGATTGGGAGCATACCTTGGTGCACCTATTCTGCTTGGTACAGCTCTCACTCTACTATCTAGGAATATGAAGGTCTGGGGATATGGAGGGCAGTAAGGAACATGAGGTAAGAAATAGGGAAAGCAGCAAAACAGAGATGAAAATGAGGTGGAAGCCAGAGATAAGGAAAGCAATGAGGAACCAGAAGGAAGTAAAGGAGAATAAAATTAATGTTTTACAAACAATTTCTCAAAAAAGCTAAATTAAGCCCAACACTCTAAGATAATTTAAAGGAAATGTAAGACAAACTAGGGAGGCCAATGGCCTTTGAAAACCTGACCACATCCAGTGGTTCCTGTGGAACAAAAATAAAAATATAGATGCCTAGAGTAGCAACACAGCAGTTGGGAAAAATAGTTTTATTTTGTAATGCCCAACATATCCTGTAGTTAATAATGGCTTAAATAATTTTATATGCTCACTGGATCTCCACATGAGAAGTCTCAGGCTTCTCTATCTCAGGCTGCGTGTTAAGATCCTAAATCTGATGTGTGAAAGTTCAGCAATGCCAATCCTCCCGGTGCAGATGCCTCTTAGTCGAATGAGTTCAGACAGTTCCCATCTGCCAGGTATGCTAATCCTCCCACAATCAATACTGTACCTCCTTAGCCCCACGTCTCGGACCTACTTCAGAAACTGTGATGTCTGTTCCACCAAGCAGTCCATGGTGGGTAAATGAGGCCCATGTTACAGTGGATTTTGTTCCAATCCTTACTTTTTAAAGGTGTATGGTAGAAAGACAAGTTACTACTTTTAGTTCTCTACTATTTATTGTTCTAGCATTTTGAAAAGAACCCCCTAGGTTGAGAATCAGAGAAAGCCTGATTTGGTAAGTAGTAAGATGCGGAGGATTACTATATTATCAGTAGGATACTGGAAATAAAAGTATGTGCTTTTTCAAGAACTGCTGGGCTATGGTTGAGAAATAAGAACTCGTAAAAAGTCACAGGACGCCTTCCATTTATTTTGCTGTGGAATTCAGTTCAATAAACTGTCTGAACCTAGAGCAAATGCTCTGAGAGCATTCAGAGAAGAGACCAGAAAGATGATGCCTCCACTCAGGATAGAGAAAGCCCCTAGGGAGGGACAGGGATAATCTACTTCTAAATCGTGCCTAAGTATTTATCCAACCGTTATAAAGCCATGGAAACTACAGCTACAGGAACACTTTACCTGTCTCATTGTCTTGGAATAGGACATGAAGAATGGGAAGTCTAACGCCAGGCCCCATTTCTACAGAATGTCTAACTAATTGAGATGATACATTTGAATTTTGAGTCTTTCCACTAGGGAAAGATGCTCGAGAAATTCAATTGTTATTGAATTAAAATCCTGTCACATATTCTACCCATCATTTCATGCTTTTTGATTATCTGAATCAGATTCCTTTTTATAATTCAAAGTGTTTCAGTGAAGAAGAAAAGTTACCTGGACTCCTTCTGTGAGGAAACCATTCAGTTGAAATCCCCTTCAATGGAGCTCTGCAGGATTCAGCTCAGGGCAATGTGGGAGCAGCGTGGAATCTTTGATTGAGAAAACTTGGTCAAAACCACTGATATCTTCTCCCTTTGGTCTTTAGCCTTGCTGCTTTTCATCTTTCCTCTTTTTACTATATTCATGTTTCAAATGAGAATTAAATTCTTCTGCTTTGCCCCCCAAATTTGACTTACTTTTCAGCAATGTCAACCTATTATGAGAAATATGAAACCTGGGCAAATAAGTGGTAGATATTCTCTCATAAAGGTTACAAGAGGAAGAAAATGATAGAAGGAACAATTACAGACCTCCTCCCTATATTTATACTAGGTAGTTACATCTGCAATCTCATTTAGTTCTTCCAACTATTCTTAAGTGCAAACAAATTATCTCCAATTTTTAAATAACTAAAACATTGAAAGGTTAAGAAGCTACCTGGGGTTATGCAGCTACTAAGAAGTGATAGAGTTGGGAATGCAAATCCTAGTTTGTATTTTGTTTCCATTTTGCCAAGGATTTAAGAAGAGTTCTTGAATCCAACTCTCAACATAGAATCAACATATTATGCAAAATCTATACATTAAGTAGAGATGAAGATCTTTAAGGATCTGTGAAATACACAAAGCTGCTTAATCAAAGAGGAGTCACTTAGCAGCTCTGGGGATCCTGATTTGATATACAAACCAGAATAGAAGAACCCATATTTCAACATCTCAAGGGAGAATTACCAAACAAGGAAACTAGATGACCTTCATGGTCTCTTTCCTCAAATGTCTCTAATCAAACTGAGTAAAGGAATAACAAAGACAACAGTTTTTCTGTAATAGGTCCACTGGCATAACAGTTATCAATTAAGGGAAAGATGAAATTAACAGTTGCTGCGCCTAAATCTTAGGTTCATGCTTAGATAACAAATTCTGGCCAGTTTCCAGAGGCAGTCAACCAAATGCTGAGGAATGGCTGCAAGTAAGCAGCTTTCCATTTCTATTGCCACTAATTGCTTTAGGGGAAGGTGTGTTATAAGACATAAGAAGTGTGCTTGGGTACAGCTAGAAAATGTCTCCTTGCTGACAAAAAATAGTGTTTCTCTTCTTCTACTGGATGTCTTTGGGTCTATCTATGATGCTTGGTGATGTAGTGGCCAACCTGGCGTTACAGAGGGAGCTGCTGAGGACAAAGCCAACACACCCCGAGGAAGGAAGAGTAGACGGATGGCAAGAATCTGGGCTCTGACTGCCCTCCCCTGCCTGGGGATTTCACATATGAAATAAAACATCTTTTAATCAGTGCTTTAAGTCACAAGTCAGGGTTTTCTGTTACATGCAGCCAAGAGTGTACTAATAAACTTCCTGATGTGAAAAAGATATGGCTCACCTAACAATACTTCTCTCCTCCGCCTAGTATTTTATAGGCTATATTTTATTATTTTAGTGTTAAAATGCTTTTCTTTGTGTCTTAAATAAACTACTGAGACCACTATTTTTGCTTCCATTAATCTCCCACAACTTTTTAAGATGAACCTAATAATGACTCTTTTAAATACTTTTCTTCCTCTCTCTGCTACTGTCCACCCTCTCCCTTCCAGCCCCCAATTTCATTTTCTTTCAGTGACATTTTTACTCTTGTCATGTGCAAGTAAACATTTACATACTATTCTACAAACATACCTGAGTCTTTACTGCTTTGTCTGCATAACTCAAGAAAAACAATAAAAAGCATTTATGTCCTTGTGTGTACTATGTAAAGACTACATTTTCTTTTCTGTCAGTCAGTCACAACTCCTGGGCCTCTAAAGGATATTTCTAGAAGTTTGCTTTATATTTGGACCATGAATTTCTTATATATATAGTTTTCCCCTATAATTTAAAATTGACTTCCCTTTTTCTTGAATTAGTTGTCTATCATATCTATAAAGTTTTTTTTTTAACCTCTCAATCACATTATTTTCTTGAGTCTTTCTTCTCCCAGAGAAATTTTCCCAAAAGAGTTGTATCCTATTACTACAATTTGGAGAAGTGCTTCTCTAAGACTGTTTCAAAGTTGCCTCTTTAATGTTTTCTGAGTAGTACCGAGTGGTTTTTAGACACCACGTTTTCTCATATCTTGGTTTATTCACTCGCTTTGCTGGAATACATCCTTAAGTAGTCTCTGAGGAAAAAAAGCACAAGAAGTCAACTGTGTGTGTCCTTAAAAATCTGAAAATCTCTATCCTGCCCTCAAAATTGGCTAATACTTTGGATATATAATTTGATATTTAAGTAATTTTTCCTCAGAACTGAGAAGACATCATTTTATTATCCCCTAGAATTTAGTGCTATTGGTCACAAGTCTGACACCAACTGACTTTTTATTTTTTCCTTCCTGGAGCCTTTAGGAACTTTACTTTGGTATCCTGATAATTCATGAGGCTGTGTTTAGGTGAGGCTATTTCTTCATTCACTGTAGTGGGCACCCAGTAGAATCTCTAATTGTGACCTTCTCAGATTCTGAAAAGTATTTCTATTAACTCTTCAGTAATATTCCTTCCTCTCCATTTTTGGTCTCTTTTCTTGGGACTCCAATTAGTTGGATGCTGGGCTTCACGTATAGGTGCTCGCCTTAGTGGGAGGAAGTTCTGACTGAGAGTTTCACGTGGGGTGGCACAGAAGGTATTAACAAGTAGGCTTCACTTTAGGGTGAGCAGGTGGAGTGCCGGTTGTCAGGCGGGGAACCCCTTTCTCTAATGCCAGAATGAGGAGGGTTTACTTCTGAGCCTCCAACATCCACACCAAAAGCCTTGATAGTTCCTAAATATATCCTAAGACAACTCTTTCAGGAATAAATTATGGATGACAACATTTTGGAGAGGTGAATGAAACAGTTGATGCATTTTTTATCTACAAAATTTTCATTAATCCCTCTGTTTTCAGTTTCTCTTTGCATTCCCCTATTTTTGGGAAAAGACTATGAACCTGGAACCTCTCTGAAGCTCTTATTGCACATTCCAGACTAAGGTTTTCTCTACTGGCTCATTCATTAACTGTACCTTATCTTTATCCTATCTTCCAGAAATGTGTGGATATCTTCTGTTCATTGGTAAACTGGTAGGGGACAGTCCTAGCATAGCCTGCCACCTTTCCCTGGGACCCACAAATACATCCTGTGCTTGGGACCAGATGTCCTGGCCTGGTGAGAAAGAACACAAGCCCCTAGTATATAAGGGGACTGTAGGTGCATTCCTTCCCCTATCGGCCCAAGCATATTTACATATTCACTGGAGACCTGCCCCTTGGGATGAAGAGGGGCAGGTTTTATGGTGTCTGGCTCCTACCCTAGTGGTAAGTCTGTCCCTGGCAGGGAGGGAGTGGGTTTCTTCCACTATGGCAGACAAACACAAGAGAGGGGCGTAGTGCCTAGAACCCCCTGTGTCGGCTATTGACTGAGACCTGCTGGCTCTGGGGAACCAACACTCTAGTGAAGCTGACTTGGCTCTGTTTCTCTTCTATGTGAGTAAAACATTGCTCCATCCAGTGTTGCGTGAGTCATGCTTCTGTTGGCAACGCTGACACCTGTATCAGAGTGGTTTGACATCTCTTTTGGTGTCTCTCCTTCTGACCCACATAAACCCTCTCCTATTCTTTCTCAGCTGCAATTTATCCCTTAAAAAAAAAAAAGAATCTTTGGCCTCAAAAATAAAATAAAATAAAATAAAATAAATTTATCCCTTTTTATTCCTCCATGAAAGCACAGTAGTGGGGTCTGCCATCTTGAACTCTACATATTATTTAAATCTCACAAACTATGTTGAAGTAAAAATATTAGAGATGATGCAGAACAGTTTTCAGTAACTTTCGATGTTTGGCATTAATCTCCATGCAGTGATCAGAGAGGTGCACTGTATTCCTTATTTATGGGACCTAAGCAGGCACGTGATGAGGAGCAAACTAAGTTTCCTAGTTGTTTTCATCTCCAGACACAAATGAAGAAGAGAGATATTTGAAACTAAGAAGAGAACTGGGGCTCTGATGTGCTGACACCTACACGTGCAGGGTTCTTTGAGTCCACAGGCCCAGACTCACTCAGGGACCCAGCTGTTCCCACAGGTAGCAGGCTGACTGTCATGCTCCCTTCACCAGTGAAGCCACGCAGCTGTGAGGGTGGTAATGAGCAGTGGCAGTAAAGGGTGTCAGATGGCTCTGAGCCCAGGGTAGTGAACAGCTTCTCCACCTTGATGTGGCATGGAGGGGTGCCAATCAGTCCCATTAGCAGCAGGAAGACAGTGGCAGGGGCAACAGCTTGTATGTGATGGTGATGACAGTAACAGCAGTGAGAACAGGCTGGCAGCTGCCACAGAAACCACAATAGCTGCCACTGGACAGTGACAGCAGCTATAATAACTGCTGGAGAAGGTGGTGACAGACTCAGGGCAATACATACTCAACACTTTAATTATGTATTGAAAATAGCTTTCAATATATAAAATTTTGCTTTCCAGGTGGTATGGTTTTAAGACTTTAGTATGTTTAAGGATGCCTATGGAAAGTGACCTCTTTCTAACAACAAGGGCAGAGGACCTTGTAAAAAGCCTTTGTCACATCTCTGATTACTCTGTCACATCGCTGATTACTAGTTTCAGTTTGCAAGGAGTTAATTTATTTCTAGAAAGGTTAGTGTTTCTAGAAGGGCTGCACTCTTTGTTGTCAACAGGTGGCAATAAAGAGTCATAGTTTATAATCCTAGATGATTTGGGTTACTAGGGGATCAGATAGTATTTTATAATTTATAATTTTATACCTAACTCACTGTCTGCTTATTAAAACAATTGTAACTGATAGATTTAGTAAATAGTATAAACTTATCAAAGAAAAGTCTTCATAGTACATACAAAAGAATTCCCTTACACTTCCTTAGCTGTTCTTAATAGATCTATATTGGAGTCTTAGATTCATTTGCACAAAAGTTTCCTTCTCCTCATTTAAATGCATCCATCTAAGTTTGGAATTGCAATTTCTTCAGTAGCTTATCACAGGATAGCTCCTTTCCTAGTATAAGAAAGTTCTCTTTTGCCTGGAATGGGTTGGTGTGTGTCAGATTTTGAGCCCCTGCCTTTTGAGTCTAATCTGCTCTTCCCCTAGCTGACTGCTTTAGTCCTAATTAGCTCCACGGTATTGCTCACCAGGAGTACTAAAAGCATTCCCTTAATTCCAGAAGGAGTGTTATAAACGTTGTGTCTATTTTTCCTCAACTATAGCAAGTTTTTCCCCTTTTGGACATGAAAAGGTGTGTCTGCCATTCCTTACCACTACTTTCAATTTTTGTTCTTACTAGATTTTAACATCCTCTCTTATAATTCTTATTACACAGTATTGCTTACATTACTGACCCCTGCCTGCTACCTTGTGTACAAGCAGGAACCATATCTTCATCTTTGCAGATCCAGGATGGTTAGCACTTACAGATGTTCAATGAATGTTTAATATATGAATGAATTACTGATCCTTTGCCAATTTGTCATAAGCACTTTGAGCAACTGACTTCTTTAACAAATGCTTCGGATACTCAAAAGGTTTAAATTGCATGCATTTATGCTACTACATAGTTATGGTCTTCAAGGAAATCAGTGTAAGAAGCTCCCAATGGTAGATAGGTCTAAAGATGGTAAAAGCCTACGAATAGGCTACTTTAAAAGGACCACCAAGGTCCAAAAGCAAGGAAGAGGCTTAATGTTCAATAAACAATGGAGACATCAAGTAACAATTCTGGACAATGAGGATATGCCATCCTTCACCATAAGAAAAATAACCAACTGGTTGAGCATTCGTAGCCTGGACAAAATCTACTTCCTTTATCAAAGGCAGAGAGAACTACGTGGGTGGGGGTCCTATGGCTGGAAGGCCTGCTTCCCTTTGCTCCCTCAGACTGCTCAGAAAGACCATTTAAAGGACCTAATGGTCCTCTCATGTCTGCTCACATGACATGCCTATGTAGCCGAGGACTGTCCTTTCAGGGCAAACAGCAGGGGCCTACATTAGACCCCGACACCACCTCAGCTCCTCTTCAAATTCATCAGGGATGTTTAGGTTCTTCTTCTTTACCTGGCACTGTAAGAGTACATCTCTACATTATTATCAAGAACCCAGAGGCTCAAGAAAAGAAGCTGTATTTCTGGAGAAATCTTCATTGGTGGCACAACACTAGTACCAGAGTACCAGAGTTAGCCCTCAATGAGGTGAGTGATGATACTCATCTTCCAAATTTTGGCAACTGCATTGTGCCCACTGGCAGCAACAGAGAAGTCCAGCTGCCCTCCACGTGGGGCTGATGTAAGAACTTTTATGTTCTTCTAAAGACTTGACTCTCCACTCCTTATTAGCAGGAAAAGTCTCACCCGAAAATATCTTGCGCCCACATAATCACAGTTCTTATTTTTTGTTTTGACTTATAATTTAGTAGAATTTAGAAATAATTGTGTTATAGTTTCTACTTTAATTTCCTTAAGAGAAAAAATCCAAATTGATTGTGGCAGAGCAGGTATTTATAGCTAAGAGAGAACATGGAAATGTCAATATCAAAAGCTAATAAAGCTAACAATCATTCTGCATTTATTTAGTAACAAGGAGGGGAATACGTGTAGATAGCGAACAAAAGTTATAATTATTATCACATAGTAATTTCTGTTTATAAAGAAATGTCCGGTAGCAATATTATTCTAGTATTAGAGGCAAACATTATGAGCCCTGGGGTTAACATGACACCCTTAGGGTTGAAGCAGAAAATGGGGGTGCAGGAGACGGGATGAGGAAAGGTTCAATAATATGGCCCCATTCTCATAGGATTCTCATAACCTCAAAACCCCTTTCTCCTATTGCCTATCATGGCCCTAAGGGATCACTCTTGCCAATGGGAATGTGACTGAGTTTGAGAGCCTCTGATTGAGAGGAAAAACCACCTCAGGCTGCAGGAGGCATCAGCCTCTCCAGGAGGGAGCCCTGAACCAGGAGTTAGGAAATGAGTGCTAGTCCTCTCAGGATCGTTAACTGGCCAGTTGCTTCAGCTCTCTGAGCTGATTTTCTACCTGTTGAAGAACTAGATGACACGATCCTATCTAATGAAGACTTTCTAGGTTTGGAAAAATATGACTAAAGTAATCTTAAGGCTAACCAGGACTCTTCCTACCCAATTCTGACATCTCCCTGCCCCCAACTGCCTTCTGCTTTCATTAAACCCAAGAAAACTGTAAAGGCAGTTCAGCCAGTTCAATTTTTGCTGCTTTCCTCCTCAAATTCTCAGTCCTGTTTCACTGTCTTTCAGAGAAAGAAAGACAGAGACAGAGACAGTAAGAAAGCGATGCTTGCTTTGCTTTCCACCTTAGCACATGAGAGTGGAGCTAAATTAATTCACAACCACGGGAACCTTCCGCTTCATAGGAGGAGTATAAATACAGATTACTATTAGTTCTGATAATTTCAGCATCTTTTTTTACTCAAAGTGCCAGAGGACAACAAATGAAAATACATTTTTAAAAGGCTTCATTTGAAGTTTTATTTTTGTATGAGCCCCTTAAACACTTAAAATACCCACTTATTAACCCAGGGTTAAAAAATTCTTCCTTGGAATCAACTAAATCTGAAACTATATACTATAAAACCCAAGCTCTTGATTTCCTGAAAGGTCCAGTTTAAGGAAAGCAGCAGTATCCAAACATTATACTTTGTAACCCTCTCTCTTTTTACTAGCATTTGATTCTTAAGAGGATAACTTTTCCCCTGACTAATATACCCCTTCCTTCTGAATCTTATCTCTTTGAAAGTACAGCTCAAAAAGATTTCTGCATTTTCTCTAATTATTTCAACCTAGTCTGAATAATGTCCCAGCAGTACCTCTCTTTCCATAAAAATGTCTTTCCATGAAATAATTGTTTTTAAATATCTATCTTCTTTGACACATAATGAACTCAGTATCTTATTGTCTGTGTTACTCATTTATCACTTAGTTTTTATTCATTTCAGAAACTGTTATTGGGTGTAATCGTTATCTCTTGTTTTTGTTTATCCCTCTTCTTTGGTAACAGAACTTTTCCATTTCTCTGGAACACATTTCATGATCAACCCTCCACAAAAAGTATGGGCATGTGACTTCAATTGCCCAATCAGCAGGCTCCATCATGTATCAGTACTGTTTTTTCTTTTTTAATTAGAGAAGTTGTGGGTTTACCTTTTTTTTTTTTTTAAGTTACTGAGATTTCTATTGATAGAACAAAAAGACATAGCTTCTTGATTTGCCCTTCTTTCAGAGTATTTGAAATTCATTTGGAAAAAACGATACTAGCTTTTTAAAAATTATAAGACAATATCATCAGTGGTTGTATTAGCACAATATATAGTAAAGCTCTCTATATACTTTTTGAACTGAAGTTTGTTCTTGGCAGAGGCCCTGCCCTTCCTGTGCTGTGTAGGTCAGCCTTCCTCTCTGACCTGTTAAGACTGCTGTAGGGCTTTTTATTGGACTACATCAGTGATGAGTGACTTAGTTGAGTCCCCGTCCCCTTGTTGGGTCTGATATAAATGGACTCACATGTACAGACTGACACAGGAAAAAGGGAGCCGGCATATTTGATTCTGCAATGTGTGTGTGTAAGAGAGGATTGCTTAAGCATGAAGCCCCCAGGAAGCTGGGCCCACAAAGCAGCTCAAGAGGAGACCAGCTCTCCTATATGCCTAACAGCTTAAGATGAACTTGGGAAGCACATGCAAGAGCCGAGACTGATGTAGGAGGCCTGGAAAGAGACAAGCTCTATGCCAGTTTGCAGCTAAAATCGGGAAGAAAGTGGAGCAGCTGAGCCTGAGAGGGAAGCCCAGAGGGGAAGGCAGAGACCAGGCAGAGATCGCTTGCCATCTTGTTTCAACACGTGGCAGGTGACTTTGGTGAGAAAGCACCTCTTGTGGTGCCTTGAACTGGACATTTCATGGCCTTGGAACTGTAAGCTTTTACCCCACATAAATCTCCATTTATAAAAGCCAACAAATTTCTGGTACTTTGCACTGGCAGCCCTTTGGCAAACTAAAACTGATGGTGACATAAAGGAAATTTCTCTCTCATTCTACAGGTGAATTAACATAGAGGTTGATATTATCAAAGCAAATCTGCACAGGTTCTATTGGAAGGAAGGAGCCCAGGAAAGAAGCAGCAGATTTTATTGGAAAACTATATATATATATACATATAAACTATATAAAACTATATATATATATAGTGTTTTATAAAAATAAGTATATATATATATATATACTTATTTTTAAAGGGGAAATGAGTATTGCAGGCTCTTTGGCTTGAAGGCCCATAATTTAAACATATGTCATCGGTGAGAAGGAGCCTCAAAATGCCTGAGAGCACATTCTTCTCCTCTGTACAACAAACAGTAAACATTTAAGGCTCATTAGAGGAACTAGCAAATAGCTGATAGCCAATCACTACAAAACTTAACTAAGGCAATCAGCATCCTGGCAGACATATGCTTCCCTTGTTCAAATGTTAGTTATGTGTCATTATCATTTCAATACTACATCCCTGGAGAACTATGAAACCAAGAAATGAAAAGAGTAAAATTTCTGAAAACTGAAGAATAAAAATTCTCCAAAGCTATATAATTAAAGTTAACAAAAGAAACAGACTGCCACATACATGGAGCAGAGAGAAGCTGACGCTTCAAAGGGCTGATTTACCACAGCAAGTAATTACTTTATGTTTTTCACAAACATTTGAAACCTATTATTACTTTCACAGCAGCACACAGCAACAGAAGGCGGTCACCTAAGGGAGAAATTGGGAACTGGGCTGTAATTAATTTCTGGTCGAATATATCATGAAGCCTTTAATGTTGTCGATAAAATGCTCTAGCACTAAAAACCCCCAACCTTTGCCTCCCTTCTCTGTCCCCAATACCCCAAAAAGTTTAATCAGCATCTTTGTGAAACAGATTGCCTAAAGGAGAATGAGATGCAGTGTTAATGCCTGCTGAAAAGTTGAGGCCATTGATCCACTCCTTCCCCTGACTGCTTTTATTAAGAGAGAGAAGTCAATCAAGCTGGCTTCCCCTACCCCCACTTGCTTTTTTTTTTCTTCCTCATTTGACTCCATCTCCAGTTGAGAAAAAATAGAAGTTGCACAATTCTTTGGAGGAATTTAAGCATGTATATACCAGGCAATGGAAATCATTACAGTAGCAATGGAAGCCTATATCTGTAAAGGTTAGAACACAAAGATTAAGAATGCCTCCAGGAAAAAGTGGAATGTCTGATCTGAATAAAATCTTTCCATCATCAATTGGAAAACCATAGCACAGCAAAGGAGATGAAGAGCTACAGCAGATGTGACATTTATGTTTTTGAGTGCCTACATGTTTATTTTTTGAATTACTATTCAGAGACTTTTAAGACCTTTATAGGTCATGCAAAAGCAGTAGCCAGTTTCTATCTCTGTCAGTTGGTCTTACTCCCCTGTATATGTAGTGAGCAAATGCTAAAACCATTATCTTGACCACTTGAAAAGAAATAGGCCTACATTACTTCCTTTCTCATTCATTCATTCATTCGTTCACACACACATTTGTTTGTCCCTCTAGTCAACAAATATTTAAATGCCTGCTATGTACTGTAGAGTCTCAGAAATCTTTAAGTATTTCTGAGAATCTAAATACTCAGACCCCAATCCAAATTGGGGTATCAGATTGGGGTCAGTTTCCTTATTTTTAAAAATCCTTCCTGTTATAGACTCTGGCAGAGCTCCAGACCTCTGAACCCCATCTCTGGTTTTATAGTGTGGAACTCTGGGTAGGCCATTTCTGCAAGAGACCTGAGAGTTGATTTTCTAGTCAAACTCCCTCATTTAATAGACAAGGAAACTTCAGTCAAGAGAATGGAAGTGACTTGCCCAATTTATGTAATGGTTAAGGAATGGGCTTGTTTATTAGCCATCTACTGGATAAATGAAATGCTACTTGGTCCACCCCCCACAATTCCAAGAACACAAGTTGGCCTCATTTTCTACATATGTTTAACTGGCAATAATAATGATGACTTCCATTAGACTGAAATACCAGTATACTGGTAAGATAGTTTACTGCTGTTATACTGCTTGTAGCCAGAGAAAAGAAGAGTAAAGAGGACTATGGGAGAATAAGAGGTTGGGAGAGAAATGCCCTGGATATTGTATGAGTCTCAAAGAACATGAAGTTAGACCAGTATTTCTCCAAGAATATCCAAGAATTATCAGTATCAGGATCTCCTGGGTACTTGTTAAACTGCAGATAATCAGGTCCCACTCTCACCTTTAAATCAGAATTTTTAGGAATGGGGTCAAAGAGTTTCCATTTAAAACAAGTTGCTCAGGAGATTTCTTACATGCTCTAGCCTTTGAGAACCACTTGGTTAAGCTTCTACTTTTCTTAAAATTACAGATGCACCTAAGTGGGATTAATGACAGAGTTTATCAGTGATATGAATTTGTGGTGTGGTTTCAGAGAATGGCCTTAGACTTAAGTGCGACTGCTCCAGGACTGTCACTTGGGAGAAGCTGAAGACCAATGAGCAAAACTGAGCATCTGATGGCTGAGCAAAACCAGCACCACGACACATTCCAGGGTAGGAGTCTGAACAGCCTTCTAAGTGAAACTGCTAATTAAAGCTAATTAAAACTGCCAGAGATTAGCGCTCAATGGAAATCAAGGGGTAAAGACACACAACCAAAAAAAAAAAATAAAGGAAAAGAAAATATTTAATAGTCAAGAGCTTAATTGAAAAAAATGAAATCATATTTTAATTAAACAAAGCAAAACAGAGACTCAACATTTACCAAAACGACAGCCCTGATTTCATATGGTCAGGAGTACACATATATTTTGGAGCTGAATTGACCTAAATTTCAATCCTGACTATTATTATGTAAACTAGAAATTCACTTAGTCTCTTTAGGCTTTAGTTTTTTTTTTAATCTATAAGATACAGTAATGACAGCTACATACAGAGTTTCGGGGAGGGTTCAGTGGGCCAATGTAGGTAAAGTATTTACTATAGTTCATGTCTTGTAATGAGTTCAATGATATATAATATTCTTGTATTTAATGGTAGTATATCATCATCATAAGAGAAAGTAACCATTTGAGGTCTTTAGAGTGATTTACACTAAAGTCATTTGTCTTTGAGGAACTGTCCTTGTTTCAGAGAAGTAGATTTGAGTAAAAGATCTATAAGGCTAAGTACATGAACTACTTGGTTACATTTGTATTTGGCTAAGGATGCTTTCTGAAACACACAGAGAAATTCATTATATACCAAACATATTTTGAAACCCAAAAAAATCACATTCACAAACACTTTAGATTGCTATTTGTCTTTTACAGAGAAATAAAGGGGAAAAACCCACCCAGAAACCAAAAACAAACGAAATACAACCACAGTATAGCAACCATGGATGCTAGCCACGAGAACTTCAAAATTAAGTGGGGAAAGATAACATACTAATGAAAATCAGAGCAATAAATTAACTATGGTAAAATGAAGAATAATATGGCATATATGAGGTATTAATTTCATAGTACAGAAAATAAGGAAAAAAGAAAAAAGGTCAACAAAGAGATAAATTGATATGGGCCAGACATATTAGGGAAGCCTTTAGAGAGCAAAAGGGACTTCAGGTAGGTGGTGACCAGAGAGTTCACTGTAGCTACTGGGCTTCTCTTCAGCACTAGGCCCTGTTCTCTCTAGATCGGTAAAGGGTGTTAAGGAAAGCAGAAGATGGGACTGGAGAGAAGGGATTTCTGTACAAGGCGGAACAAGAAAATAGGTGATGGAGGAGATTGGGTAGAAAGTCAGGCCTTGCTTTTGGTCTGTAAGGAGTTGCGACTCTGCTTTTACAACTATAGCAGCAAATGTGCTGTTTTAAGTACCAAAATTTAAACACTACATCTTTATTCAGAAAATAAGAACGATCAGTTTCCAGCCTTAAGGTTTTCAGAAAGAATTCTAATAGAGTCAGTAAATGATCATACTTGGGCTTCTGTTAAAGAAAAAGCTTAATGTCTTTTTAGTCCAACACAACCCTTCCCTGGCAGAAAAATAGCCTCACTGGATGAGTTAATTTAATTTCCCAACTATGATGACTATGGAGGTAGTGCAGGATGTGAAAAATAGCACAATTTGATGAGAGATTTTGGACAAGTCACTTCTGATTTCTGTTCCTTGGAATCTTTATTGGAAATAATAACACCTGCCATCTATGCTAATTGCTGAATCATTCCAATTGTAACATATGTGCTACACAAGGGGAAGACTACCAATTTCTGCCAATAATCTTGAGGAAGCCTAAATTATACATTGGCATTATATATATATACACACAAGGTATGGTGACATTAGTTGAGCATAATCAAAAGGAATCTTACTTAAAGCCCCCCACATGAGATATATATCTATGTTTATGGGAAATCAGACATCAACTACTGATAGTTTTTGAGATCCTTCTAAGTATTCATGTTCTGGGGTGCTGTATGGGGAATATGTAGACCAGTAAGGCATGCTCACCTGCCTTCAAGGGGTCTACTTGAGATAATGAAAGATCAATTAATTGTTAAAATGTATGGAACCCCAGTATAAGTGCAAGAAACACAGGAAAAGGATATCAGTAGAAACTGGTATGATCAGAAACAGAGTAGCAAAGGCAAATGAAAGTTTAATTAAATAGAGATGTAATAATATATAAATATACTTATATAAAGATCTTTAAGAAAATTTTCTGAAAGATCAGGCCATAAACATTTGTTTTATTATTAAATTTTATTAACCGATATATTTCCTTCTACCAGACAATAAAAGATATGCAACCCATCTTGTTTCCCAATTTAGTCTGGCCTCTAGGAAGGTCAAGGCTAGGCTTGAATTGCAGTTAAAGTCAAGAAATGATACTCATAACAGAATTTTTAGGAGGATAATTATTAAAATAATTTTTGGTATTAGACTAATCTTTCCTATAAAATTAATCCACAAATCCACATGATAAATAATCTTAAGTCAAATATCTCAAGACTGGGGTATTACATGAAGAGGATGAAAAAGGAATAGGTTACCCCGGAATAGGAACGGTGGATAAGATCAATGGCAGAATAAAACTAGGAGAAAAATAAACAGAGAAAAGGATGTGTAAAACATTTTTTTTCCCCTCAGAAATAAAAGTGGATTTCTAAAAATGCAGTCAAATAATATTTTTAGGTGGGGGCATTTCATATTTTTAGCCAAGTCACCCCCGAAGCCTACTTCAGGGCCAGTACCCACTCAATTCAGAAGAGTGATGAGGACTTAGGAGACCACAGATATTTATCTGCCTGGATGTCTGTGGGTGTTTCCAGTAGATGGCAGCATGTTATTGCTAATTCCTCCTATCAAACTATCCTGGTCACTCCAAAGAGGAAAACCCATAACCTTTCCTGCAGAAAACCAAAGTAATGCAATAAGGTTATAGGAAATAAGTCTACCTAAACAGTTCCCCAGGGAGGTATTCAACATTCTTAGCCATGCCAGTGGTCATTTCTGGCCTAAGAGTAGGTTCAAGGTCAAGGATGAAGCAAGGAGGATCCAAATAGGTTTATTTTCATTTCTAGGCTGGTTTTGTCATTAACTCTGTCACCTTGAGGAAGGCACCTGATCGTTTACCTCAAAGAAGAGTTGGAGAAGGGAAAATGAGAACATGCTTTAATTTATTGGGAAGAAAGCTGCTATATAAATTCAGGAGGAAAGTGCCATTTTAGTGCAGGCAGCCATGTGGCCATGAGTGCTCTCTGGCTTTCATGTGCTGCCATCTTCTGGTTCCTGCACCTCTATGGGACCATTCCTTCTCTTACACAGGGCCTCCTCTTCCTTCTCATGCCTTTTACATGTTGGTGTTCTCCAGAGGATTGCTCTCCATCTACAGTGTTTCTCATCTACTCTAATGGCTTCAAACACCAACTCTATGCTGATGAGTCCCCAGACCTGCTTGTTCAATCCAGGCCTCTCCCTCACACTTCCTGTTTACATAGCCAGTTGTGTGTTAGACATCTCCACTTGGAAGTCCCACAGGCATCTTATCTCCAACACCCCACAGATGATCTTCTCTCCATCATACCTATTCCTCACTCCTCCTGAAGGCTTATTTTCCTGAAGGCTTATTTTACTTGATGGCATTTCAACCCAGTCAGACAGCAATGCCGAGTGTGGGGATCATCTTCTTTATCTTCACTATTCAATCATTTCCCAAATCCTGCCGATTTTGGCTCCTGAATACTTCTCAAATCTATCTCCTCTTTTCCACCCCCTCCAGCACAGACCTAGTTCAGGTGCGCCAAAGCTCTCTCTCAGCAATCACTTTCCAATTGATCTTCTAGGACTCCAAGGACTCAAACCTATTGCCTACATAGCTGCTGCAATGATCTACTTAGAATACCAATCTGACCATTTGAGTCCTCTGCTAAAACCCTTCAGTCAACTGTGAAATAAAGTTCAAACACTTTAACTTTATTACCGCATAAATATTTATTGAGTACCTACTACATGCCAGGTACTGTTCTAGGCCCTGAGTCTATAGCAGAGAACAAAAAAGTCCTCACCTCATGGACTCATTTTATTAGGGGTAGACAGATAAGGAACAACTAAACAAGTAAATATAAAATATGTCAGTTGGTGATACATGATATGAAAAAAAACATGTTGGAATAGGGAGTGTTGGTGAGAGAGGGGAGGCAGGTAATTTTAGGAGAGGGGCCTCTGATAGGGAGGCATTTGTGCTGAGCTTACCATAAGCTAGCTCTGACTTCCTCTCGGTTATCTTTTACCACTCCTTTCCTTGACACTCTCCTCTAGTAACCCTGAACTGTCCTTTCTCTTTGAAAGGGCTTGCTCCCCACCCTGGATAATTTCCACTTAAGATTAATAGTAAGCACCACATCTCCTTCTCCAAAAATTCTTTCTTGATCTGCTACCACCCAGGATGAATTAGGGAAATTCAAAAAGAGTGAGACATTTCCTTTACAAAGCTCTCCCATTCATTTGAGTATAAATTTAGGAGTTTCAGAGCTTTAAAGCTCAATTTCTTCCCTTCCCCTTTTAACCAGCTTTATTGAGATGTAATTCACATTCCATACAACTTACCCATTTAAAGTGCTCAATTCAATGTTTTTTAGTATCATCACAGGGTGTGCAAAGATCAACAAGCACAATCTAATTTTAGAACATTTTTGTGCTCTCTGAAAGAAATAAACTGCTAACTAACGCATTAGCAGTTAATTTCTTTTTTTTTTAAATTCCCACCATTGTAGTTTTTTTAATAATAAAGATTTATTTTATTTATTTATTCCCCCCTCCCTTGTTGTTTTTGCGTTCACTGTCTGCTCTCTGCGTCCACCTGCTGCGCGCCCTCTGTGTCTGCCTGTCCTCTCGCCTTCATGTCTCTCCTCTGTGTCTTCCCTTGCTGCGCCATCTTGCTGCGCTAGCTCTCCGCAGTGCGGGCCGTCAGCTCTCCGCAGCATGGGAAATGTTGCCTTCACCAGAAGGCACTGGGAATTGAACCCGGGGCCTCCCACATGGCAGATGGGAGCCCAATCACTTGAGCCACATCCACCTCCCAGCAGTTAATTTCTATTCTCTCCCTCCTTGCCCCCAGCCCTAAGTAACTCTACTGATCTGCTTTCTGTCTCTAAAGCTGCCGATTCTAGACATTTCAAATGACTGGCTTCATATAATACATGGTCTTTTGTGACTAGCTTTTTTCACTTAACATGTTTTCAAGGTTCATCTGTATTATAGCATGCATTCTTTTTATTTCCAGATATCCATTGTATGGATTTGCCACATTTTATTTATCCATCAGTGCATGGATATTTGGTTTGTGTCCACATTTTGGCTATTATGAATAATGCTGCAGTGGACATTTCTGTATAAGATTTTGCATAGACATATGCTTTCATTTCTCTTGGGTATATACCTAGGAGTGGAAAAGCTGGGGTAACTCTGTGTTTAACTTTTTGAAGAACTGCTAAACTGTTTTACAAAGCAGCTGGACCATTTTACAATCCTAGCAGGAATGTATGAGGGTTCCAATTCCTCTACGTCCTTGCCAACATTTGTTTTTATCTGTCTTTTTTATTATAGCCATGCTAGTGGGCATGAAGTGGTATCTCACTGTGGTTTTGATTTGCATTTCCCTAAGAACTAATGATATTGAGCATCATGTGTTTATTGGCCATCTGAATATCTTCTTTGGAGAAATGTCTACTCAAATCCTTTTCCTATTTTCTTTTTAATAGACTTTATTTTTTAGAACAGTTTTTGATTTACAGAAAAATTGAGCAGGTAAGTACAAAGAGCTCCCATATACCCTGCTCCCAGTTTCCCTTTTATTTTCTTACATTAGTAAGGTACATTTGTTACAATAAAAGAACCAATATTGATACATTATTATGAACTAAAATGCACAGTTTATTCAGATTTCCTTAGTTTTTACCTCATGTCCTTTTCCTGCCCAGGATCCCATTTAAGATACTATAACATTTAGTTGTCAGGTATCCTTAGACTCTCCTTGGCTATGACAGTTTATTAGACTTTCCTTGTTTTTGATGACCTTGACAGTTTTGAGGAGTACTGGCCAGGTGTTGTGTAGAATGTTCTTCATTATGGGTCCTTCAATATGAGGTTTTTCTCATGATTAGATTGGGGTTGTGACTTTTGGGAGGAAGAGCACAGAAGTAAAGTGCCATTTTCATCACATCATATCAAGGGTACATACATGATTTATGATTGTTATTAACCTTGAAAACCTGGCTGAAATGCTGTTTGTCAGGTTTCTCCACAAAGATACTCTTTTTCTCCCTCCTTGCCATACTTCCACCTCCTTGAGGGTAGAGTATCTACATAATTTATTTGGAATTCTTTTGCAAGGGAGATTTGTCTCTATTCCCTCAGTTATTAATTTATTCAATACTTATTTATATCTGTATGGATTCACGGGTATTTATTTTATACTTTGGGTTATAATCCAATGTTATCTTATTTATTTTGTTGCTCAAATTATTCCAGCTTTGAACATTGGGAGCTCTTTCAGTTGGCTCCTGTGCCCCTTTGACACACCCACATCAATGTGGAGATTTAGGGGTGGGGAGCACTTCCTTACTTTCTGGCACCACAAGATGCTCCAGACTCATCCTGTGTATTTCCCGCTCTAGTCCTAGAAATGGCCATTTCATCAAGTAGTCCTTTTACTAGAAAACATTAGAAACCAAGATCTGGGCGCTAGATGCTCTTGTTGCTACTGGGGTGCCTTTGCCTATTTTTTAATGGGGTTGTTTGGTTTTTTCATTATTGAGTTTAAGGGTTATTTACTTATTCTAGATACAGATTCCTTTTTACACATATGATTTGCAAATACTTCTCCCATTCTGTAGGTTTTTTTTTTTAAAGATTTATTTTTATTTATTTATCCCCCCTCCCCCATTGTTTGCGCTCGCTGTCTGCTCTCTGTGTCTGTTCATTGTGTGCTTGTCTTCTTTTTAGGAGGTACTGGGAACCAAACTGGGGGCCTCTCATGTGGGAGTGAGGCGCCCAATGGCTTGAGCCACCTCTGCTCCCTGCTGATTATTTTTTAACTTGCTTATTTCAACCTGTTTTTGATTTAACCAAATATGGTATAAACACCTAACTTGGGAGATAATATTTCTGGCCTCACCTGTGTCCTGAGGAGTCACTATAAGCAAGGTTATTTGGTCCTCAGGTTATAAGACCTCTACTGATGGGAACTTTCTGTTGGCTTCTGTGGAGTAGATTTTCCTACAAAAGGGCACTAGAGAGACCACAGGGCTTCAATGGTTAAGTGAGCAAACATAGGATAAACAGCTCCAAAGCTAACCAAAACCTGCTAGAAGAGGGACTGGGGTAGGGAGGAGCAATGATTGCTTATAATTGACAACAAAACTACCCAGTTTGTGTCCTTCTATAATGGTCAACTCAGCTTTATCATGAAAAACACATGATGAGGGCCTATGCTGAGAAGACCATGGCTTTCTCTCTCAATGAGAATAGAGAGGCTGCCAATTTGGTGTTTTGCACAATACCGTAAAAATGCTCTAATTTAAAATGTTTTTTTTTTCTTCCCTGAGTGCATCAGCCCTTACCATGGAATTGGTGTGAAAAATCTGTTCCCAAGTACAAATAATTGAAGCTTATTCCTACTTTAGGTAAGTTGTGTAAGGAAGATAAAGTAATGCCGACCAAAGCATTTTAGGCCTCCTATCCAGCCCACCAATGGCCAATTCTTTGTTCTGAACTAATTTATCCTATCAGCAGCATTTGACATAGACGAAGGCACCCTCCTCTTAAAACATTTTCTTTACTTGACTTTCAGGACATGACATTCTCCTACTTATCTTGTTACTTTATTGGCTGTTCCTTCCCAAGTTCCTTTGCTGGTTATTCCTCAGCATTCCAACATCTAAACAGTGGTGTATTCTAAGGCCCAATCCTTCCTTTGACACTTTCTCTTTTTTCTCTACTTGTGCTCCTGTGGTGATCTCACCTCTAGGCCCATCTTATGGTTTAAATGCTGTCTATATGCTGATGATTCCCTAATTTATATCTCCAGCCCGAACCTCTCTCCTGAACTTGATTTGTATATCCAGTTCTCTATTCTTTATTTCCACTTGGATGCCTAAAAGTCATCTTGAATTTAATATTTTCAAACCCAAACTCTTAATATCCACTTCCCCACTCCCCACCACTTGCCTTTCCCATGAGTTCATTCATTTTTTTCATTTCAATAAAGGAAAATACCATACCTTGACTTGGTCTGACCAAAAACCCTAGAGTGATCTTTGTTTCTTTCTCCTTTTAATGTCACAGCTCATCTAGAATCCCTCAACAAATCCTGTCAGCTCAAATTTTAAACTATATCCTAATCTGACCTCTTGTTATCCCCTCCACTGCTACCATCTTGATTTGAGTCACTACTATCTTTCACCTAGATGATAACAATAGGTTTCTAACATCTCACTGCTTCTGCTCTTGCCTGCAGCCTCCTCTCCCCAATAGTCTATTTTTTAAAAAGATTTATTTTCTTTATTTATTTCTCCCCACCCCCTCGTTGTTTGCACTTGCTGTGTCTATTTGTCTTCCTTGTTTCTTTAGGATGTACTGGGAACCAAACCTGGAACCTCCGATATGGGATAGAGGCACCTAATCACTTGAACCACCTCTGTTCCCCACTTTGTTGTGTCTCTTATTGTGTTTTTCTTCTTGTGTCTCCTGTTGCATCAGCTTGCCGTGCCTGCCCGTTGTGCTAGCTTGCTGTCTTCTTTAGGAGGCACTGGGAACTGAACCAGGGACCTCCCATGTGGTAGGTAGGAGCTCAATCGCTTGAGCCACATCCGCTTCCCTTTTATTTTTAATATAGCAGCCAGAGTGATTCTTCTACAATATAAGTCAGATTATGGAACTCTTCTGTTTAAAATCCTGCAATAGCTTCCCACCTCACTCAAAGAAAAGCCAATGTCATTACACAGCTCTCAAGAACTCAACTTCTTAGATTAAACAAACCTCTGACCTCATTCTTTATAATTCTTCCTCTCTTACTCATTCCCTTTTAGCTGTATTTGCCTTCATGCTATTCTTCAAATGACAAACATACTTCTCTCTCTGGATCTTTGCTCTTAGATTTCCTTTCCTTGTATGTTCTTACCCTAGATATCCACATGGCTGACTCTACTCTTCCTTCAGGTCTTCCTCAAATGTTACCATCTCATTAAGGACATCTGTAAATATTCTATCTAAAATTGCAGAGGGAAGCGGGTGTGGCTCAATTGATGGAGCTCCCGTTTACCATATGGGACGCCCCGGGTTCGCTTCCTGGGGCCTCCTTGTGAGGGCAGGCCGGCCCGCGTGGCGCAGTGGGCTGATGCAGCAAGACCTCACAGCAGGAAGCGGGTGTGGCTCAATCGATAGAGCCCCCGTTTACCATGGGGAGGCCCCGGGTTCGCTTCCCGGGGCCTCCTTGTGAGGGCAGGCGGGCCCGTGTGGCGCAGTGGGCTGATGCAGCAGGACCTCACAGCAAGGGGGAGATAAGCAGACACGGAAGAAGCGCACAGCGAATGGACACAGCAAAACAAAAGCAGCAGGGGTGGGATAAATAAATAAATAAAGAAATCTTAAAAAAAAAAAATTAAAAAAAAAATAAATAAATAAAATT
>JAQZBX010031420.1:0-26311 GCA_029593785.1 Cabassous unicinctus | reverse complement strand
GGTATTTGATTCTTTTAGTTACTATTGTAAATGGTATTTTTTTCTTGATTTCCTCCTCAGATTGCTTGTTATTGGTGTACAGAAATGCTACTGATTTTTGAGCATTGATCTTGTAGCCTGCAACATTACTGAACTCATTTATAAGTTCTAGAAGTTTTGTTGTAGATTTTTCAGGGCTTTCTATGTATAAGATCATATCTTATTAAAAATTAACTCAAAATGGATTAAAGACCTAAATATAAGGGCCAATACTGTCAAACTCACAGAAACATCTTCATGACTTTCTAGTTAGGTACATCTTTCTTAGACTTTATAACCAAAGCACAAGTAACAAAGGAAAACATAGTTTAATGTGATCTGAACCAAATTTAAAACTTTTATACCTCAAAGGACATTATCATGAAAGTAAAAAGAATGCCTATACTGTGAGAGAAAACACTTGAAAAAACTATTTGTCAAATAAAGTTTAATACGCAAAGTATATAAAGAAATCCTTCATCACTGCACCACAGGATATTTTCAGCAATGGCAAAAAAGGTATTTTATTAATTCTAAGGGAAAGCCATAGCAGCATAAAAGAAAGCATGGGATTTTTACTTTTGGGGTAATGAAAACATTCTAAAATTGAATGATGTGGTGACAACACAGCTCTGTAATCAAAGTGAGAGCCATTGACTATACACTTTGAATGAATTGTCCAAATGAAAGGACTGTACAACACAAAGGACTGTGGTGGAAGAAGAACAGAACAAATATGAGAACAGTCTCTTATGAACTATATCAAGTATATAATGCTAATTCAGGTTTCATTAACTGGGTGGGTTGGGGGAAAACTACTCCCAATGTAAGATATTGGCTATAGTTAGCAGTAATGATTTGACAATGCTCTTTCATAGTTTGTAACAATTGTTTCACAAAAAAGCAAGGTGTTAGTGGTGGGATAAAGTATGGGAGCCCTATATAATGACATATATGTTTATTTTTTAAGATCACAACTTACACCATACATGTATTGATTATGGATGTTCATATATGAATGAGAAATTTCAATTTTTAAAAAAAGCTTTTAAAAAATTCCAAGAGGAATCAACAAATTCTGCAATAAATGGAATTCAATGCTCATGGATTGAAAGACTAAAAATTATACTATAAATAAATATATACATATAAATATTACATTATAAGTAAATAGCCAAAGCCATCATGAAAAAGAAGAATAAAGTAAGAGATCTCACATATACATATCTTAAAATGTATTAGAAAGCCACCTTGCTATAGAACCAAAGACAGATATATAATAAAACAATGGAGTAAAAATGAGAGCTCAGATATGAACTGTCACATTTTTTGGCAACTGATTTTTGACTAGGGGGCAAAGAATTCTCATTTGGAAAAGGACAGACTCTTCAACAAATGATGCCAGGACATCTGGATCTATGTTTGGAAAAAAAAAAAAAGAAGCATCCCTACCTCACACCTTATACCAAAATCAACAGAAAAATCGGCCAAAGACCTAAATATGAGAGCCCGAACTTTGCAATTCCTAGAAGAAAATGTAAGGAAACATACTCAGGAAGTTGTGTTAGACAAGATTTTCTTAGACTTTACACCCAAAGTACAATCAGCAAGAGAAAATGATAGGTAAAGGGGAACTCATCACGGTTAAAAATATTCATGCCTCAAAGGACTATTACATGAAAGTAAAATGATAATGGACACAATGGGAAAAATATTTGGAAAACACATGTATGATAAGTGTCTAATATCCAGTATATATAAAGAAAGATCTGTGGAGGCTCTTCTCATCTAATGATTTGAAACCATATGACATGGAAAGAGAACCTAGAGGCTTCTTTCCCTTGATATGAGATATTAAATTGTTAATAATATTTCAATGATTTTTTTAACAGCAAATAAAATTATTCATAAATCATTATAGTTACATTGTTCAGCCTGCCATGCATATATCATGCATCATGCAAATGATAGGTGCTTAATGGACATTTTTTACTGAGTTTAAAGAGGATTCTTTTTAGCCACCCACATAGATTTCAACCCTTTGTAGTCAGTTTTTACATTGAATTGATCCTAGCTTGTCTTTTCATGTACACTTCCATTAAACTTCCATGTAGCTATGTAAGGAAAACACATATCCCAAATTCTGACGTTTTATAATACTTGGAAAAAACGTCTCTTTGAGACATTCAGAGCAATAACACCTCAAAATTCCTGTTAATTGAACAGACAACACTAAGTCAACAGTTATTTTATTGTGTGAAATTGTTTTCAGTTTATGCACATTTTGAAAAGAAAATATGTAGAAATATATTTAAGAATATTATGAGGAATTGGAAATATTCCAAAGTTTCCATTTTTTTTATCCTAATGTATTTGTGTCTTTCAGAGCACCACGTACCTCTAATAGAATCGATTTACAACCAAACGTTTAAAATTTAGGTGAAAGTTCTCTTAGAGGTCCTCAGGTTTATGAAATTTCAGACTCCTTATCCATAACCCCTCATCAAATTACTGCTTTGTACTCTCCTAAACCACAAGAATTTTGAGAATGTTATATCATCAAAAACACTGCTAGCTGAGCTAAAAGGGATAATAATAGGAAAAACTTAAAGAAGATTTTTGGAATTCCAAAATTCTCCAAAATGATAGAACTATGCAGACTCAAACAACTATTGAAGAAACTTAGTTTACCAGGCTGCTATGACAAATGCTATAGAATTGTAGTTTTGAGGTTAGAAGACATCAAATATTGCGACATCAGCAAAGCATTGCTTTCTCCACCAAGTCTATAACAATGCAGTGCTGGCTAACAGAGATCCTTGAGGTTCCTTGGTATTCATGGCAATGTCCTCTTCTTTCTCTTCTGTGCTCTGTTGACTTTTGTCTTCTGGCTACTGCCTATGGCTTCTATCTCTGTGATCTAATTTCTCATGCTTATAATGGACTACAGTAATCTGGATTAAGGCCCCTTTCATTCATTTAGCCATACCTTAACTAAAAGAACATATTTAATAGTGCCTATCTACAATGGGCCCACACCCATGGGAATACTGACAATGATTAAGAATATGTATATAATTTAATCTACCACAGATGAAGAAAGAGACCAGATGCGCAAGCAGAAATATAAGTCATGAGCTCAGAGACCTGGTACAAAGACCAGAGCCAGAGGTTCAGAGGCCAGGGCCATGGGCCCAAGGGAAAATCCATAGGCCACAGACATGACTCCCAGGCAATGAAACCTAACAGAACTTCAGGATTTCAAAATTGCTTGGGAGCAGTGATTCTTTTTTTCCTCCTTCTCTGTACCTTTTAGAATGGGGACCACTAAATTTTTTTAGTATGCTTGTCCCACCATAGTTTTTTGGAATCAGTAAACTTGTTTTCTACTTACAGGTCCACAGACAGAAATGAATTTTGCCCCTGAATATATATTATTCAAAATGTCATACATACCTGATTTAGATTAATTAGATGATGACTTGGGATATTTGAACAGATGATATTTAATTAACTTTTGGAAATTGAGTTGATGCTCAAGCTTGTTTACACATATGGGCATGTTGAGATGAGGAGAATGTTTTTTTGCATGTGGGAAAAATGAGCATCATTGGGGTTGAAGGGAATACTTTATAGAATGAATAATAGCCTGAAAATACCTGGTCTTAAACCCTGGTACCCATACCTACTATCTTATTTAAGACATACTTGTAATTTGTTTAATTTAATTCGAGATAGAGAGATTATCCTAGGTTTTAAGGTTGGGGCATAAATGCAATCACATGTATCCTTATAAACCAGATGTAGGATAATTTGACAAACAAAGAGTAGAAGGCAAGTGAGGGCAGAGCACAGAGACATTTGAAGATGCTGGACGTGAAAGCTGAAGTAGCATAGTTTCAAAGCAAGGAATTCTGGCAGCCATCATGGGCTGGTGGAGGTGATAATTATACTCTCCTGGAGATACTCTAGAGGGTGTGTTGCCTTATATACACCTTGATGTCAGCCTTGTGATGCTGATTTCAATTTTCTGCCTTCCAAAACTGTGAGAGGATTGATTTATTTTATTGTCCGTCATTAAAGGTTCTTGTAATTTGTTAAAGCTGCCAAAGAAAATTAATTTAAACACTAATAATTAATAAAAATTGTGGGATAAAAGGCATTGTTGAAAGAGATATGAAAATACTATGAATCATAGGAAAAAAGCATTTTCTGTGTATCAGGTTTGGCTCATAGACTTTTATGTGTATTGACTCATTTTTCCTCACAACAACCATACAAAATAGGTACAATTATAAAATTTTCATACCTGAGAAAACCTAGACACTGAGAGGTAAGTAATTCCCTAGAATAAACATGGATAGAAAGTGCCACAGGTGTACAAATTATATATAGATATCTGAGGGGAAAAGACCATGGGGAAAATGGTACATATTTATAATTAGGATTAGAAAATTGGGGCATGACATTAAATAAGAAAAGAATGACAGAGATAATATTTTTTCTTTTTAAATTGTCTTTATTTTCAAAAGAAAAGTAGAAAGGAGCAAAGACATAGAGGTAGGACTGTAAAAGTACAATCAGGAGACCCGGAGCAGAAAGGCCTGCCCAGATAGAGGGTCCAGTAGGAAAGGAGGGAGAGTGACAGACAAGATTTCTAGAGAAGATTTTGAATCTGGGAGGGCCAGAATTATATGTTTATATCATATTTGGAGGATAAGAGCAGGACCAGATAAAGGGAAGGAGAATGAGAAGGAGTCAAAAGAGGAACGTTTAAATAAAGAAGGCACAGGGAAGAGGTAGTTGATGCATCAGGGTATAATATTTTCTGATCAAGGCTTTCATTTCCTCTTTTGGAGCCTGAAAATAACCATCAGAAGGAGGTAGAATTAGTCTGCTAGGTGGTAAAAGACATGTGGTACAGTCAACCCAAAGCCAGGCTGAAGGTCAGCTAACAGACATGGAAGGAAATTAAAGACAATTGAGCCTAGATCAGCCAGTCCTCAGGGGACCTCTCAGATAACTGTAAACCAAGAGTTACCCCACCTGAATCAGTATAGGCTGCCCATATTAACAGACTGCACAGCTAACCAAAAAACTCAACAGCTTAAGGTTTACCCTATTGGGTTTGGGTCATGGTATCTTACATGGCAGTAGCTGATAAATTTTCTTCTTTTGAATTTCTATCCATTCTAACAACACAATCTCCTTCCCCAGCCCTGTTTTATTTTCCTTCCTATCAGTTAAAAATGACATAGTATGTATTTTATATATGAAAGTTTTTTCTCCTCAACTACAATGATAGGAAATAGCATTGCAACTGACAGAGTAATTTCTCAATAAATATTTCTTGAGTGAATGAATGATATGGATTCCTTAATATCAATGATTTTGAAATGTCTCTCATTACTAGCAGAAAAGAACAGTTATGAGTGTCAGAGTGTTCAGTGTATTCTCCTCAGGTTTGATGAGATAGTCAGTGAACCAAGATTCCATCCACCAATGCATTTATGAAGCAATTTCAAAAATAATACTAGAATGTCTGGAGTATATCCACTTTTACACTGAGCATAATATATTAATAAAAAGTTATCCAAAGTGTTTAGGTTACAGCAAACTTAAGAACCATGAATTACTTCATTGCCCAAGGAATGATGACAGAGAAAATGGGCAATTGATGAAAAAGTTGAGGAGGAAAGTTATCACATATTTTTAGAGGGTTAAAGCTAAAGAATTAGAGAGTTGCTTTTGAAAGAATGAGAATGGCTGAAAGAGATGGGGAAAAGAAAATGGCCTTACAAAAGGAGGCAGACTTTCAGTTATTCTACGAATATTTGAATACAGACTATTCCCAAGCTGTTGAAATGGGTCGGCTTTTACAATAGATATGTATTAACTTACAAGCTTTCAATTTTGAGGCTGAGAAAAATATCTAAATCAAGGCATCTTCAAGCCATGTTTTCGTCCTGGAGACCAGCTGCCAGTGATCCTGGACTCCTCTGTCACAAGGTAAGGCACATGTTGATGAGATAGGAGAACAGGGAACCTGGGGTATGTGGAGAATCCGATATCTAGAAACCTGGGGCAGGTGGCAAGTCACTTATCTGGAAACCTGGGGCAGGTGGCGAGTCACTTTTCTCGAGATCTGAGGCAGCAACAGAAAACAGGTTATGTGGTTTGCTGAAAAACATCTGCTTGCAAGAGGTAAAAGCCTAATGTTACATAAACACTGCCTCAACTTATTTAGTAACCTACTCTTTGCCCAGGGACTTATAAGATATCAGCTAATAACCCCTTGACATAGTTCTATGCTCAGAGGCTACCAATGTGCTTCTCAGCACATGCCTCACCCACTTGCTGCCTGCTTTTCTTCTTTTAACACTGTTCAATAAACCATCTTCTTGCGTACTTTGGGCCTTGAATTCTTTCCTGTGATCAAACAAGAACGCTCTGTCAACAGAAGCTCTGGCGACCAGGAACTGACCTGAACATAGAGTTAGTACTAAAACAACAGGTTGGTAAGAAAATCATCTCATTCTCACTACCCTATGTCCATCTATCTTTTTCTTGTCCTCTCTCTTGCTCTTCCTCTTATTTGGTAGTTTTCTCCAGACAAAAAATTGTCTGATGACTCATGGGCCAGTCCCCAGGAAGTATTGGGCACGCCCCTGAATCCACCATGGTAGTCGGCCCGAGTGTCTGCTCTCACTTATTTCTTTCTTATTAGATACTGGAGCAAATTAATGTGTTTTAACTGAATTTAGGGGGGAACTTTTAAGAAATTTGTGCAGAACCATAGGAGTTCAAAGGTGACTAAGAATTCGGTATTTCACCACCAAATTGCTGTGCCTTCTTCAGGGGCAAAGATTCTGCCATGAGTTTTATTGGAGCCAAATTGCTCTACACTACTATTAATAAGGGACATTATATGGTGGTTTAACACATCATTACAACTAGTCCCGGGATCTCATAGACCTTTTGGCATTGTCAGTTCCCCAGTAGCTACCCACAGAACTAGAAGTCAATCTTGTGGTTTGGGACACCTCCCAACCATGGGTAATAGCTCATAGACTCCCAATTCAAATGGTCTCCTATTACAGGACAATTCCCTCAGATAAAACAATACTTGGTTAAGCCTGAAGCCAAAGAAAGGCTAAAACATCTCGTTAAAAAGTACCTCAAAGCTGGGCTCTTAAAACCTTGCCAATCCTTGTATAATACCCCAAGGCTCCAATGTCAAAATTGAGATGGCGTCTAATGGTTATTATAGGGCTTAAAGGGTGTAAATTCATTCATCGATCCAATAGGTCTGGTGGTACCCAAATGATACACCATTCTTAACCAGATACGAGCAGGCATGCTTTGGTTCACAGTTTTGGACTTGAAGGATGCTTTCTTCAGTGTCCCAATTCATAAAAACAGCCAGTTACTCTTTGCCTTCCAATGATCAGACAACCCCACACGACAACTCACATGGACTGTTTTGCCACAGGAATTTAGAGATAGCCCTCACTTACTTGGAAATAATCTGAAACTGGACTTGCAACAATTAGAATTACCTTGTGGAGGAATCTTGAAAGATATAGTTGATCTCTTAATTTGTAATCCTTTAGTAGAAGACTCACATATCCACAGAGTCACCACTTTAAACTTTCTCTGTAACCTGGGCTATCGAGTCTCACCAATGAAGGCCCAAATATCCCAACAAAAGGTGGAATTCTTGGGATTCCAGTCATCACCATTAGCAGGACACAAGCTATATTAGAGATTATCCCTTCCACTAATGAGAAGGAACTCCACACTTTTCTTGGAATCACTGGTTTCTCCCACATCTGGATTCCCAGGTACAGGGAATTTGCGAAAACACTGTACAAGCCCTTAAGAATAAGGAACTTAATAATCTAGACTGGGGAGAAGCAAAAGAGCATTCAATAATCTAAAAACAGCTCTTACCAACCCAGTACCCTATGACTAGCAAATGTCCAAGAACCCTTCACCCTGTCTGAGATACTAGGTATAGCCCTGGGTGTCCTGGTCCAGTTCATTGTGATTACCTCTAAACTCACTGATTATTTCCCTAAGAATCTGATCCAGGCAGCTCAGGGTAGATCTCTGTGCTTCCGGGCAACAGCAGCCACTTTCCTCCTAGACAAGGAAGCTTCCAAATTTACTTGGGGGCAATCACTCACCATGTACATGACCCATCAGTTGCCAGAACTTCTAGAAACCAATGGACCCCACTGGCTCTCCCCCACAAAAACCCTTAAATTTCAAATCAAACTCCTGGAAAACCTAAGCCTCACAATAAAGCCATGATCTGTTGTAAACCCACCTACCCTGTTGCCTTACCCTTCAGGGGAACCATTAAGCCCTACGTTCCTAAATTTTCCTTATGTGGCAATGGCTAACTTGTACAAAAGACCTTTGAACTCACCCAAAAATCAGTGGTTTAAAGATGGAAGTACCATCATAAAAAAATATGGAGCTAGACTTGTGGGATATGCCAGAATCTCTCACTAGTGAACCATAGAAACTAAATCCCTACCCACAGGAGCATCAGCCCAAAAGGCCAAACTCATAACCTTCACAAGATCCTGAAAGCTTAAAAAAAAAAAAAACCTGTCAACATCTATACTGACTCAAAGTTTGCCTCATGATAGGCATATGGAAGGAAAAAGGGTTTCCTTCTTCAGACAGATCCCCCATTAAACACAGCAAGGAAGTAAAACATCTCATAGAAGCCTTAGCCTTACACTCTGAAGTAGCTTTCATGCACTG
Organism: Cabassous unicinctus; assembly: GCA_029593785.1. Classification (NCBI taxonomy): domain Eukaryota; kingdom Metazoa; phylum Chordata; class Mammalia; order Cingulata; family Chlamyphoridae; genus Cabassous; species Cabassous unicinctus. The sequence continues at coordinate 17,515 of JAQZBX010031420.1, read as the reverse complement.
TAAGGGGCATCAAAAAGAAACAGCACTATAGCACTTGGTAACAGACTAGAAGTGGCATGGGGAGTAGCTGAAGAAATCATACCTGCCCCACTTTTCAGTGTAAGTGGAGGGAAAACACAGGAATGCGTAACTGCTAACCCATTTACCAGGAAGCCTTTAGGCCCCACCAGATCACTTAGCCTTATTCCAGAGATTCCCTCATTACATGAAAATTCCCAATACAGCCCAGAGGACCATGAGTCAGCTTGTAACTGGGGATTTGTGCTCCAGGCATTAGTGTGGTATGTCAAAGAGGAAAAGATTTTGGAAATTTCTAAGCCATTATCAATCAAAAAATCTTGGGGCAGGAAGGCTCTCTTGCATAACTAGAAACTCTGTTTGCCTCCTCAAGCCTTTAACAAACCCTACAGCTTATAATTCAGGCTGACTTAACATGCCTAGTAAATAATCCACACCAGGGAGTCATGCAAAAGAAGTCTGCCTTAACTAAATCTATTCAATGGAGAGGAACATATCCAGGAGAGGATTGACAAATTGACTCTACACAAATGCTTCTCTGCCAAGGACATACAGTCCATCTAGCCATGGTGGACACCTTCATTGGATGGGTAGAAGCATTCCCAACCAGAACAGAAAGAACTCAAGAAACAGAGATGTCACCGTTAAAAGAATTTATCCCCGGTTTGGCCTCCCAATCACTATAACATGGCAATGGCCCAGCTTTCACCAAAGAAATCATGCAAGGTGTGAGTAAAGCTTTGGATATCAAATATTTTTTGCATGTTGCTTGGCAACCTCAGTCATCAGGCCAAGTTGAGAGGGCCAAACACTTAAGAGAAGCTTAGCTAAAATGGCCCAGGAAACTCACTTCACTTGGTGGACTTTATTGCACATTGCCCTACCTAGATTCAGAACCACCCTTCAAGCTAAAACTCAGCTTTGAACTTATGAATTCCTGTATAGCCATCCATTCCTCACTCATGACTTATTGCTTGACTCCAAAACTAATGTTACATTCAATTACTTGTAGGAGCTCAATCAGGTCCAAAAGGCACTCAGTAGACATGTAAATAAGTTTCTCCCACTCCAGCCTTACAAGATATAGAAGCACACAAGGTCTTTCCAAGACATCAAGCATATATTAAAACCTGGAATTCATCCCACCCAAAAGGAGCACTTGACCCAGTATGGAAAGGCCCCTATGATGCCCTCACAGAAACCTCAAATGCTATAACTTGCTAACCATAAAAGTTGGATTCATATTTCCAGAGTTAAGCCAGGACCTGCCCCATCCTCAGAAGCTTTGGAACAATAACCATCCAACAACTGTGAGTCAATAGAGGACCTAAAATACCTATTCAAAAGAGTCCAGCCACCCTATGTGGAATCCTCAAAAGAACAATAACTAAATATCAAAGAGTACCTACCTAAAAACTTTACACTACAACAGCCCTATTGGGATTGTCTCCTGCTTATTGCCACTATTGTATCTGCCTTTATCACCCTTCCTTGTTAGTTACAGTTGTTCACAAAAGCCTAAAAGGCAGTAATTATAGCCCCCACCTTCTCCTCCTAACACTTAAGGTTCAAATAGCAACAGGAACCATCCCACTGCAATCTATAGTTCAGCATGCAGTCACAAACTTAGACCTTAGTCATTGTTGGCTGTGCATGCACCAGTACCACAAAAACCATTGTCTCGGTAGCCAAGAATAAATATGTGGGACTCCTAAAACTCCACGCCATAGTTGAATACCAAGTACAATTGAGGTATTACCAGTGGGATGCTCTAAATAACTTCCCTGATGTACTCCCATTTTTTTTAAAACCAAATGCCTAAAGGCAATAACCTGCCCATTGACAGGGCTATCTATCCTAATGTTTCCCTTGCAAAGCAACCAATCTTTTGCATTTTGCATCTCCTCTAATGCCACCAACTATAAGTACATAGGACAATTAAATAATACCCTTCGTAGATCCATAATCCATATCAGGCACAAGTATCACTGAACATCAAGGTGTCACAAAACGGTGTGACAATAAATCCTGAGTGCAAGGGCATTCCAATGGCTGTGACACAACAGCCATGTGCACAATGGGAGCTTATTTTATGGAAACCATCCTTGATGAATCTGAGGCCTTATTTCTAAGCCAATATCATTTAAACTGACCTGCTGAAACTCAATACTGCCAGAATAGACCCAACCACAAGTGTTTTCTTGAAAACCACTACCTTAAATGGCCAGAGTTACCTCGTCAACAGCTTTGTCAGTGGAAACAGTAGATCCACTTGGGAGCAAAATAATGCAGGGGAGGGGAGATGAGGGACCCTTCTATTTGAGAAAGTGAGGAACAATTCCAAACTTGGAATAACATCCTTTCTCACCTCCATTGCTGCAGCTAGGATGGCTCTGTCCCAAATTTGGCTTCTAGCACCAAACAGGCAAATCTACTTGTCGACAGGGACAGGGAAACCAGCCAGCAGATTGCATTACCTCAGTTTGTGGCCATATAACCATCTTCTACTCTGCTACTCTGGAGACAAGAGAGGGTCTCTTCTTTCTCTACATATCTAACCTTCCCTGCTAATTGAACGGGGCTTTGCTCCTCAGTCTTCATAAGCCCAGAAAGATATTTCATCAATCATTCAGAATCTGTCCCTTTCCCGGCCTATCACACTTTCCAGTCCCACCAGAAGAGGGTTTCTGTCCCAGTCCTTATCACTCTCTTCACCCCATTAGTGGGGGCCGGCTCACAACAACAATCCATGCATTCCATCATAACCTCTCAAGGGAACTAGCCAAAGGACTAGAAACCACAGCAAAGAGCACCTTATTGATAAACAGCAGGTGGATTCCCTGGATGCTGTAGTCCTTCAAAATTGATGAGCCCTTGATTTACTAATTAGAGGGGCTTGTATGTTCCTAAGGAAGAATGTTGTTTTTATATCAACCAATCATCAGAAATCCTAAATGATACCCAAAGCCTAACAGATCAAGCCACCCACCACAAGGAGGTGGCTAAAAACCCGGAGTCCCTCTTTGGCATTTCCTGGTCAACTGTTTGGTCATTTCTTGTGCCACTCTTAATTCCCCTAGGCTTAATACTTCTTGCATTGACCTTTTCCTCTTGCATCCTACAGTGCCTTCAGTCCTTTTCCAACAGCAGATATAAGCAGTACAATCATCTCCTGCTGGCCCAGGGATATGCCCCTCTTCAGCACAACACAATGAGAAACAGACATGCCCCAATGACCCAGTGTCAGAGACATCTCATAGTGCAACTCAAGTATGTAGGAATACAGTCTCAGTCAGCAGGAAGCAGTTACAGAAGACGAGATCACCATTCCACTCTTTCTCCAAGACATGTTGAGTTGCACATCAGAGACTGGAGATTGATGTAGGAGAATAGGGAACATGGGGCAGGTGGAAATTCACTTATCTAACAACCTGGGGCAGGTGGAGACACATTTATCTAAAGATCCCTATTTGCGGAAAGACCAGCAACCAACAAAGGTATTCAAGGTTTAAGGAAAGTCACCTGCTAGGAAAAGACAGAAGTGTAAGGTTACGCAAACAATGGGCAACTTCTTTAGTAAACTGCCTTTGCCCAAGGAGTTATGTCACCTAACAACCCCTCGGGGTAGCTCTCCATATGGAGACTACCTGTGTGCTTCTCAGAACAAGCCCCATGCAAATGCTTCCACTTTCCTTCCTTTAACACAGTTCAATAAACCGAGTTTTTACCTAGTTTGGTCCCTGAATTATTTCCTGCAATGGAATTAGAACCCTCTCTGTCAAAAGAGGCATCTGCTTGTATCTTCCTTCTCTTCCTGGTTTCGTTGTTTTCAGATTTCTGCTGCCATGGCTTTCTCTTTCTTTGTCTGAATTTCAATCACTTATAAAAGACTCAGTAACAGGCCTGCGACCCACAGTGGGCTTGTCATTAACTGAATTAACCTACTCAAAAGGTTCCACCTACAAAAGGTTACATCCACAGAATGCATTAACTTTAAGATCATACTTTACTGAGGTCCATACTGCTTCACATCATCAAATATATATATATTCCTTTTTGCATTATTTTTTTACACAGATGGGACATACAGTATTTGGCAATGTTGTAAAGACTAAACTTGAAATGTGTTATTTCAAACATGGGAATATGATGAAGTAAACCCAGATCCCATAACTATATGAAAACTTTGAAATTTTGGTGCATTTTATATTTCAGCCATATTATAAGAGAACTATAGAAATGATGAAAATCACAGGAATATGAGGCATCATGGAAAACTTTATATGCAAACTAAGATCAACATATTTCTTTTAATCAGTATCATCCCCTATAACAAAAGCATTCTTCCATAAGCCTGTATAGTAAATGTATTCAGAATTATTCTATGATGCCAATAAGAAGTGAAAATAGTTATCTAAAGAAAAAAAAAACAAAACAAAAAGAAGTTAGAGTAGCCAATCAATTTACCTTATATGACATTGAAAAGAAAGGCTTGGATGTAAAAAAGATTCCATGGAAGGAAAGACTAAATGAGGAAGATGGCATTCCATGGGGGAATTTCTGAATATAAAGGATCATGGATTTAATCGTGGGATGTCCAGAGTTGGAGGCTGATGGGGGTGTAGGAAGAAGATTGAAGGAATAAGAAATCAAGATGGCAAACTATTCAGCACTAAGGAAGCACACTGAAGAAAAATTAGTACACTAGGGTGTAAAGATTACTGGACCCTTACCTAGAGGGTAAGAGTAAGAAATTTATTAGCCCCATCGTTTGATCTGCTCATGAAAAACATGCAAGTGTCTAAGGCACAATATCTTAGAAGATGTGGCTTCTCAGACAGATGGTAGAAGCAATGTTCAGGTGTGCCTGAGGAGGAAGCAGCTGGTGCTGCAGGACTCACTTCTCTATAGCCCTGGGAGGAGGTTTGTGTTCGAGGCTGAAGCACTGTGGAAAGAGTAGTATCATGCTGCAGACAGCGATAATCTCTCACATCTTCAGGCTATACCCTGCTTATGGTGAGAGTGAAATCTGTCCCAGGCCTATTGTCACTGAATCTCTCAGGGGCCCCAAATGCCTGTCTGGATGCAGCATAGATAAGCAGTTTAGGAGCCTGTCCTGGTTTGTGCTGGTACCAGGCTAAACAGTTGTTAACACTCTGGCTTGACTTGCATTTGAGGGTGATGGTTTCTCCTGAAGATGCAGCCACAAAGCCTAGAGACTGGGTCATCATGATGTCCCCACTGGCACGCAACCAGAAAAGAACATATTGATTCACAAAAGTATAAAATATGTATCTAAAGATAGGTTTCCTTGTTTATCATATATAATCAGATACGTATTAGATGAAATGGTTTATTCACTCTGCATTGTAAAAGCATTGTAAACCTTTAGAAAGATATTATTCTTCTAACACCCTAACCTGAGACCCAGAGCACCAGGAGGATGAGAAGTTGGGACTGCGACATCATCGTACTCACCAGTCTGGTGCACTCATGCCCCATCTCCAGGGAAACCGCATTAATAGAGCTCTCAGCAGACAACCAAGTCCTCGAGAAGCCTATGCAAATCGTTAGAGAATATAAATTCAAATGTACCAGTACAGCGAGTTATAAAGATAAAAAATGGGAGAAATAAAAATATCATTACCACAAGAAATGCAATTATACGCCTGCAAAAAACTCAGAAATCAACTTAAGACTCGAAATATCAACAAAGTTCAGCAAAAGTGCCAAAGTTAAAATATTTTTATTAATAATTGTGCTCTTCCAAATCACCTGCAAGCATCCTGAAAACATAAATTAATTTTGCAATAGATCTTTAAGTGTATAATTTCAGAACTTAATTGAATCTTATAAATATGGTGCCAAAATCTATGTGGAATACATTCATATCATTGGATAGATGAAGAAGTAGTATACAATTTGTGTATCTATCTCAGTCTATTCTGAATTTTAAATAAATATTTGAAGCTCCTCTTGGACATTCCAAAGACACCTCAGTATATCCAAAACCAGACCTCTGTATTGCCCTTAATACAAATGCTATCTCCAGAAATGTCATCAGATACTTACAAATCATCCTTTGCCTTGCCCTTTAAGTCCACCACTTTCTAAAATCAATAATGAAGTGATTAACAGACCTAACATGTAACATCTCCACCTAGTGGTAAAAGGTAAATGACAATCTCCCAAGGTCTGATAGAGCATGTTCTTCATTTATTCCTACTCAAATTGAACGATATTTACAGAATTATGCAAAAAACAATATCATGAACACTTCTAGATATGGGACATTAAGTTATGAACAAGTAAAAGATAACCACTGACTTGATAAAGGATTTATTTTAATGGGAGGGGAAAATTTATAAATAAATAACATTCCTGCAACCACTACTAACCTGCTTCTCTGAGATTTCCTCCCATATAGCAATGTTGTTACTCAGGAAAGGTAGAGTAATGTGAACCTAGGTCCATTTCATGGTTAACCCTCTGCATGAACAGTCAGAGGAAAAGAGAAAATTTGGGACACTTTAACATTTTTATAAATAAAGAATTCTTCCTCTCTCCTAAGTTTAACTTTTCCTGCAAAGAAACTTCCCTAATGGCCCTAAAAAATTTTCCTTGATGTGGAGTGTCATAAGGCATGCAATGTTCCAATTCTTGTTAAAAATGAGTTCATTTTCATGTAGTTTTTCTCCTTAAGAGCCCATTACTTTAGGAGTGGGTCCCCTCCCATTAATTCAAGAATGGTGCTGCACAAACCCACATCATCAGGGAAGGCATTCCTTCTCATCAACAATCCTTTCTTTTTTTGTGACACATATTTGGGTTTAGAAGATGCTAATAATTTCTTCAGATTTGCTCTCTACTCCGTTTTTTCTCCTGCTCTTCCATGAATTTACTTTTAAAATTCATATATAAGTTTACTTATTTGGCTTCAATTTCTATTATCTAATTGCTAGATTTCCTGCTTCAATAAAATATAATACATTCCCATGTTTACACACATTCAAAAATTTAAAGTAGTCATGGATGACATAATGATAAAACAGGATGTGTCATGCAGTGTAACTTCACCAGAAGAGTCTATGTAAAATAGGATAAGGAAATGTCCCCTTTCAGTAGGGGACAGTTAGCTTCATGCATGAATAGAGGAGGGGGCTGGCATTCAAAGGTCAGGGAAGAGCACTTCAGGAAATGAACAGGGCTTGGGAAAAGATGATCCTGGAGGTTTAAAGAAGATTAATGAAACAGTGTGCAAAAGCAGACAGGCCTGATCTGAGGGGAATGTTAATTGGTTGAAAATTTGTGGTTTAGATTAAGTGCTATGAGAATCCATGGAACAAGAGTTAGAATTATTTCTTGTTTTACCACATACTTTATAGATCATTTTAAAAAATAACACTCCGAGGATGCAGAAAGTATGGAAATCATTCTTGATTCAGTGCCAGCTGGGAAACTAGCTCTTCTATCCTCTCCTTCTCTGAAATCATGTAATGATATTTAAAAGTGAAATTATCCAAACATTCCCAACTGAGGCCCAATCAATCTCTGATAAATGATTTTTAAAAAGCTATTGTGGTAACTAGAATTCTAAAGTGCCCTGAAGGCTCTTGTGCCCCGGTATATCCACACCTTCTCTCAGCTGTTGAAACATAATTCAGGTTCTGCTGTGAAGTGATTTTGCATATGTCATTAAATCTGTTGACTTTAAGAAAGGGTGTCCATTGAATTATGCTGTACTGGTCAGAGACAAAGAGCACAGTGAGATTCATAGATAAGTAAGATTTGAAATGGAAGAATATATCTGAAGTTGGCTGTGGAGATTGAGGGGGCCATGTGGCAAGGAATGTGGACAGGCTCGACAAGGCCAGAGCTGACAGACAGAAAGGACATAGGATCTTGTCACTACCAACTAAGGAACAGATTCTGCCAAACCTCTTGATCTTGGAAGAGAAGGGGGCACTCTGCAGAGAATGTCACCCTATTGACTCTGTGATTTTAGCCTTGTAGGAACCTGAGAAGAGAACCCTCGACACTGTGCTCAGACTTCTAATCTGCAAAACTCTGACCTAATAAATTGCTAATCAGATAAGAAATTATAGAAAACTAATATATATTCATTATATATATATGTATGAAAATGAATGACATGCTAAAAGGAAAATCATAAATCCAAATTGAAGAATTATCATCCCGTTTAGCTCATCACCGAATGATGCTGACACCTCTCTCTTCCTATGCAATGTGCTGTACTTTATGCCCCTTTTTACCTGCAAATGATTTCCTGACATGTGACCACATCCACAGAATCAGTACTGAACACTGTACTATGAAAATACAAGCAAGAACAGAACTAGCTTTGAAGATGGTCAAGATCTGTCCACTCTGGTTTGCATGGCCATGTTCTCTGACAATTGAAAAAATTCTAGACAGGGCTGTTGGTAAGAGAGGGCAGTAACCTGGGGACATCCCAAGTCAAACTGAACTACGCTCCTGCCTGTACCTTTGCTTAAGAACCTGGAAGTTTTCCGAGACCTAAATGTGGATGACTCTTTCTACCTGGGACAATATGGGAATGTTGTTATTTCGTCTTTATCTAAGAAATTAACTGTCTTATTCTTCCATTTCTTTTAGAATTTATGATTATAAGTGTTTGATTTAATATTGTATGCTCCTGTTATTCAAATGGCAAAAAAATCTTAATTAATTATAGATAAAATGAATTTAGCAAGTATATTTGCTTGGTAAAGCTCCTACTATGCCATGCCCATAGCTGGTAGCACTGGGCAAGTGCTCCATTGCAGACATAAAATTAGGCTGAGCAATATAAAGGCGGATTCACATGCAACCAGATTTATCATGCTTCAGGATTTTCAAACAATTCTACATAATCTATGGAATTCTTGTTCCCTATTATAGATACAGAGCCCAATGAATGCACTTAGTTAGTTAGGGCATGAATGAATGAATGTAATGAGTTAGCAAATTGTTAATGAAAGACAAAACTAATCTTTAATCTTGAAATAATGAGATCTGTTGACAAATTCAGATAATATTGATGTACGTAATAATGCATTATGTAATTTCCTTAAAATATAATCATCTGCAAAGGTCACACAATTTTCCTGCAAAAAATTCATGGAAACCAAAGGCAGTATGTTGACCAGAATTGGATCTTGAGCTGGAAAATATTAGTGGAGAAGATGCTTAAATTTAAATAACATTGGTGTTTTAATGATTATAGATGCATAAATGTACTATGGTTAGAAGAAATGTTAACATTTGGGGAAACTGGAGTATGGCAAATGGAAACTCTGTATTACCTAGCCAGATTTCTGTAAATCTTAAATAATTCAAAAATAAATTTTATTTTTAAAACACACAGATAGATGTATTTGTAAAGCTGATTGATCACTGGATAGATCATGCTTATTAGATACCTAATTTTCCTTTACTCATTCCGAACACTTCTCTTTTACAGTAGTCTTCTTCAAACCAATATATTTGGACCACCACTGTATACAAAGGTTCTCTCAGCGATTCCTGGGCATAAATGACATAAATGGAATTAACTTCTAGCCCTTAATATTCTGCTATATACTTTACAAAAGCTTATCTGCCTAAGAACAGTCAAGTTATTCTGCTAAGTTCATAAACACCTTTCTTTAATTTACTAAAGAAAAAGCTACCACTCATCTTACTTGGGCATTTCCTACAGCATCAAACAAAGAAACTTTCATATCTCACAGAAGGATCAACGTTGAGAAAGTGGATGATTTGATTCTAGAAAATTGGCAACAAGTCCTCTCACAAATCCTGTGGTCTCCAAAGTGTTGTCATTCAAAAAAATTGAAGGAACACCTAATCTAATTGCCAGCCCAAGTATTTCAAAATGCTATAATGGAATTTCAAAATTAAATCATTGCTGTAGCTCTTGTTATTAATTACGTCAATTCCTGCCTTGCTTTTAATCTTCACAACCTGTTTCTTTCTTAATTGCAATTCACTGAAAAATGAAAAGATGACATTTGTGGCACACCACTGAATAACTGGAGTAAAGGTTTCCCAATGACTTTTTTCAACAAATCCATTTTATTGATACATATTAATAAAGCCTACAATTCATCCAAAGTATATAATCAATGGCATTTGATATAATGCCACTGCGGTGCAGTCACCACTTCAATCATTATTAGAGCATTTTCATTATTTCAATAATAATAATTAATAAACCAGAAAAGAGAAAAACAAACAAGAAAATTCCTCACCTCTAAATCCCTCTGTTTCCCCTGCTATACATAGCTGCTATTTCTAGCTATTCTTACACAATTATTTGTTTTTTTATTAAGCAGTTTCATTGAGATATGTTCACATACCATATGATCTACGCAAAGTGTGTAATCAATGTCTTTGATTATAATCACAATGCTGTAGATTCATATCTCAAAAATTTAAGAAAAATTTCATTATTCCAAAAAGAAAGTCTACACACCCCTTTACATTCCTTCCTCAGCTTTATATAACCCTAAATCTACTTTTATCTTTATAAATTGATTATATTTATATTTTATATAATGGAATCATACAATATGTACTGTATGGTCCCTTCAGTCTTATATATGCAATTTTACTATATTCATATGGAACATAACATATTTAGTTCATAATAGCACAATCATACAGTATATGTCTTTTTTTTTGCCTGGCGTGCTTCACAAAATGTAATGTCCTCAAGGTTCATCCATGTTATCATATGTTTCAGGACTTCATTTCTTCTTACTGCTGCATAATATTCCATCGTGTGTATATGCTACTATTTGTTCATCCATTCTTCAGTTGATGGATTGTTTCCAACTATTGTTGGAATTGTTTCCAACACTGTTGGAAACATTGTTTCCAACTATTGGCTGTCATGAATAATGCTGCTATGAACATTGGTGTGCAAATGTCTATTCATGTCCCTGCTCTCACTTCTTCTGGGTATATACCTAGCATTTATTCCTGGGTCCCATAGCAAGTATATATTCAACTTCCTTAGGAACTGCCAAACTGTCCACCACAGAGGCTGTACCATTCTACATTCCCAGGAACAGTGAATAAGCATTCATTCCTATCTCTCCACATCCTCTCCACAATTTACAATTTTCTGATTTTTTAATATCTCATTGTATTTTGATTTGCCTTCTACTAATTGCTAATGATGTTGAACGTATTTTCATGTGTTTCTTTGCCATTTGTATTTCTTTTTTGGACAGAAGTCTTTTAAAGTCTTTATCTCATTTTTTAACCCTAGAGTTTGTCCTTTTATTTTTGAGATATATGATCTCTTTATATATCATGGATATTAAACCCTTATCAGATCTGTGATTGTCAAACATTTTAACCCATTGCATCAGCTGCCTATAATATATGCACAAAATTTGGAGAACTTTCTTACACAAAGTTCATTATCAAAGTTCATTACTAATTAGATTGAATTATGTACTTCTTTAAAGGCTCAAAATTTTATTAAAATGAACACATAATAAGCAGCAATGAGAAAAGGTGTGTATTGAATTATTTCATTTTTGTTTGACATTTACCTACATAAAATTTGCTATTTAGTTATTCTGTGTGTATCTGTGTGTGTGCCTGAGTGTTTGTGTGTGTACAAATATACAATATGTGAGTGTATAAGGATACCATTCATCTGGGTGGCTGAGAAACAAAAGATTTTATTGTGTCACAGTTCTGAAGCCTGGAAATTATAAATCAGGGCATTTGCAGGGTTGTACACCATCTGCTTTCTCTAGAAATAATGTATTCCATGACTGTCTCCTAGTCTGGGGGTGGCAGCATAACTCCAATCTGGTTCTCCATTTTCACTTTGCCTTCTCCCCTGTGGCTTTGTCTTAAAATTCCCCCCTTCTTATAAGGACAAGGAGCATATTGGAATGGGACCTCATCTGCTCCAAGTGACCTCATCTTAAATTGACTAATCCAATGTATGATGAACCCAGTTCCAAATGAGAGCACATTGTGAGATGCTGGAGCTTAGTTAGGACTTCAACATATATTTGGGGTGACACATAAACAACTGATCTATAACATTTGTGATTTTTGCAATTGCAGTTTCTCTTGCAATGAAGAGAATGTCACAGAATTTTAGATATAATTATAAATATTTGTGAAACATGATCAATTTTTGCTGCCACTCCCTAGGTTTCATAATTTGTTGGTAAAAATATTTTACCACAACTGACAGTTGTGTTTTAATCTAATTTGTTTTAAAACAATCACAAAATTAAATTGTCATCTTTAATATCAAGGGATTTAACTAAATTTACAATAGTATTCACTATAATAACAGCTATTTCACTACCAGCAGAATGAATTTCCAAACTTTTCTGCACATCATAAGTTGCATTACAGAAATTAAATGATTTTTTGTTTGAAGCATTAGTTACTGACATTAAACTGGCGTCATTTGTCTGTGTACAAAATTATTCTTCTATTAATGAAGCAAGCATAAAAGATATCACTTCAATTTTCTCTACAGGGAAACAAAATTATTTTATAAGAACACTTAATTTATCTAAATGAAAGTTTATATCATAGCGGCACATAAATGAACTTTCAGCAGCTACCTATAGTAAATTTGTCGGGCCCCATACTCTTAAACACATGCACATGAATTGGATCCTTACGTTGTTTAACAGATTCATGTTTTCTTGATTTCATATGGTCAGCTTTCAGGGTGTACAGTAAATGTCACTAAACTTTTTTCATTTTTCATGTTTAATATTTTCTGATGGTCGAGAAAAAAATCAGTAGTTGTTTGTGAAACAATGCACTTTCATTCTTTATCTCATTGCTCCCAAAAATGTTTCTCATTAAAAAAAAAAAAAACAATTACCAAGCAATTAAATAAAGTCACAAATTTACATAATGCACTCAATGACAAAACCACTGTTAAAGAATCTTTGCACTGTGCTCTATTTTTTCTATAGCAGGACTGCTGAGCTTCTATTCCCACAAATATTTTATATATAACTAAGTTGTAATTCCCTACATTTTCCATTATCCCCAATGTTATAAATTTAATTATATCCTACAAAATGATATATTCAAGTCCTAACAGCAAGTTACCTGAATGTTGAGATGAGTCCAAAATGGACTAAGGTGAGCCCTTTTCCAGTACTCCAGGTAACCTCCTAAGAAAAGGAGATTCAACACAAATGGACAGGTAGAGGGGACACACTATGTGACCACTGTGGCAGAGAATGCCATACACTGCCGGATAGCCATTGCCAGCAGTGAAGACAGAGTCATGGAAATGATTCTCCCCTACAGGTTTAAGGGGAAACATGGACTTGCCCATACCTAGATTTCAGACTGTTAGCCTCCAGATCTATGAGACAATAAATCTTTTGGCTTAAGACACTCAGTTTGTGATATTTTCATAGATGGCTCCTAGGACTTTATGATACCCACTGATTAGCCATGTGGCCACTTTGTGCATGTAGAAGACCAAAACTCAGACTGTGGCACAACCGGCTAGTAGAGCAAGAGGCAGTGAGACAGCACCATGACATAATTCACCCATCACTCTTTCAGACCAGGAAGACTTAGTTGTGCAAAGATGAAATGGACTAAAGCCAAGAAAAGTGAGGTATATAATTGTTGGTCTATCTCAAATTTAACTTGTTAAACTTAGAGGACTCTCTACCAAACATATTTCATAAAAAAAGATAATGGCTGAAGCTGGTAGTTTTAAATAAAGGTCCATAAAATCACCATTGTTTATTTTAATTCACCTATTAATGATATAATTTTATTAGAAATGAAATGTTTTAGACAAATGATTAACTAGAGAACACAAATGGATGACTCATAATAGCCAGGACAGTTTTAGGCAAACCTAAGGTAACTTTACTGAAGAATGAACTCAACCACAGAAAGCAAATGAGATAAGTTCTCATAATCATCCAAGATGGTCACACTTTCCCAGATTAGATGCATTGAGAATCAGCTGCATAACTTTTAAAAATATGAATCATGAAATACGTTCCAGTCTAATTGGCCAGAACTCCAAAAGTTTTGAACCTATATTCTATCAAGATCCAAGATTTTTCTTCTGTAGTTTGTCTTGGCACTCATGGATATGGAAACAATATTTCATCAAGCAAGCAGCTATAGTAGCAGTTGGAATGATGCTAAAAACTATTTCACATTATTTTTATTAGAATTTGATGAAATATGTAATGCATATCATAAATGACAATCATCACTATCATTATATATATATCAAAGTAAAGGTAAACTAATTAAGAAATGAAAACTGTGAATTTCATTTAGAAAAGAAGAGTGAGAGTCGTCCTTTATCGAGTAAATGGTGAAAAAGGAAGAAAGAGCAGAGTAATCAAGACAAGATAAGATTAGAAATGAAGTCAGAAATATAAATTGGATTAGTAGCTAGAGGACACATGAGGTTTGAAGATATATGTTTGTATGTTTGTAGTAATCTGAGACTCTAGGAAACAATCAGTTTCTAATCCTGGGAACTTTTGTATGATACCTCACATGGCAAAATCATTGCAGATGTGATCATGTTAAGGATCTTCAGATGGGAGAGTTGCCTGGATCATAAGGCTGGACCTGAAATGTCATCACATTTATCCTTGTAAGAGGGATATTTGACCATAGATAGAAAATAAGGTGCTAATAAAACAATGAAGACAGGAATTACAAGCCTTGAGGACTGAAGTAAGTTAGCCACAACAATCAAAAATCAATCCTTGCAATAAATCTCCTAATATATTTCCAAAATTCTATTTCTCTCATGGAATCCTGACTGATTTTAGTATCATGTGTGGGGTGCTGCTATAACTAATAACAAACCAAGTAGAGGTGACTTTGGAAATGGATGATAGGTAAAGACTGGAAGAATTGTTATGCATCTGATAAAAAGCCTAGATTTCCTCAAGCAGCATGTTGGTACAAATATAGACATTGAAGTTGCCTCTGTTGAGGGCTCAAAAGGGAATGAGGAACTGTTACCTTAAATTGGAATGATGACAATCCTCATATATAGAGGAAGAAACTTTGCTGAATTTTGTCCTCCTTCATGTGAAAAGCAGAACTTGTAATCAATATACTTGTATAATAAGCTGAGGACATTTCCAAGCAATGTGTTGAATGTATGTCCCAGCTTCTTCTTGCTGTGTATGTAAAATTCAAGAGGAAAGGCAAATTAAAGGAATATGGTTAAGCAAAAAAGAACTAGGAATTATGATTTGGGTAGTTCTTTAGCTATGTACATTGCAAAAGATGCTAAAATTAAGATATTTACTGTAAAGAAAGAATGAACTGAAGATATGATCAAGTGTGACTTGACAACTTTTGTAAGGGTAAAGGAGATTATACATATATTTCATGGATCACTTCAATCAAAAAGCAGAAGCCAGGAACAGAGTTGGGAATATCCAGGAAATATCTGTGAAGAACCCTCTTATCTAATGATAGGAAACACTGTGACATGCACAGAGGACCTACAGGGCTTTTCCCTTGATTTCAGACATTAAATTGTTAATCATATCTCATTGATTTTTCCCACATCAAATAAAATGCTGCATAATTCACTTTAGTTACATTATTCAAACTGCCATACATATACCATGCATCATACAAATGAGTACTTAATGGACATTTTTAATTGACTTTAAATAGGAATCTCTTTAGCTATCCATATAGATTTCAACCCACCTTTTAAATCAGGTTCTAGATTTAATTGATCTTAGCTTGGCTTTACTTCCAAGTAGCTTTGTCAGAAACACTCATATTCCAAATTCTGGCTTTTTATAATCCTTTGTAGCAAAGTCTCTCTGAGATGAGCAGAGAGATGACACTTAAAACTTTCTGTTGCATGAACAGACAGCATTAATTCAATATTTATTTCAATGTATGAAATTGTCTTCAGTTTATGCATATTTTAAAAGAAAATATGTAAAAATATATTTGAAGATTTTGTGATTAATGGAAATATTCCAAAGTTCCATTCATTTGATCCTGAAGTGTTCATGTCTTGTAGAGCACCATACAGCTCTAATAGAATCCAATTGTAACCAAATTTTTCAAATTTAAGTGAAAGTTCTGTTAGAGGTCCTCAGGATTTATGAAATTTCAGACACCTCATCCATACTCCCTTCTCAAATTATTGGTTTGTAGTCTCTTCAGCCACAAGATTTTTGAGAATGTCATATTATCAAAAACACTGCATTATTCACTATTAATAATGAATAGTGAAATGCAATTGTACACCTGAAAAAGGCCCAGAAATCAACTTAAGACTCCAATTTTCAACAAACCTCAGAAAAATTGAAAAATTTAAATATTTTTATTACCAATTGTACTCTTTCAAACCACGTGCAACCATCTTGAAAACAAAAGTTAATTTTGCAGTAGATAATGTGTATTTGTATGTGTATAATTTCAGAACTTAACTGAATCGTCTAAGTATGGTGCCAAAAGTATTTGGAATATACTCATATCATTGGATAGTTGAAGATGTAATGCACAAATTGAATGTCTATCTTGGTCTATTCAGAATTTTAAATAGATATTTAAAGCTCCTCTTGAACATTCTAAAAGCACCTCAATATATCCAAATCCATACTTCTGTATTGCCCTCAACACAAATACTATCTCCAGAAAGGAGTCAGCAGATACTTACAAGTCAACCTTAGCACTGACCTTTAAGTCTCCCATTTTCTAAAATCACTAATGAAGTGATTAGCAGACCTGAAGTGTAACACATCCACCTAGTGGTAATAGCTAAAATGGCTTCAGCTTGCAAGGTCTTATAGAGCAGTTCTTCATTTATTTCTACCCAAAATCAATGATATTTATAGAATTATGCAAATAACAATATCATGAACACTTCTAGGCAATAGGACATTAAATTATCAACAAGTAAAATAGAGCCACTGACTTCATAAGGAATTTATTTTACTGGGATGGGCAGAAAATAAATAAATAACATTCCTGTAGCCAATACTAACCTGCTTCTCTGAGATTTCCTCTACTGAGCAATGCTGTTACTCAGGAAAGGTAAGTGTAACCGTTGGGGAATTTGATGTAATTATGAATTCCAAAAATATAATTGGATCATGCCTGTAATCTGATCTGTTAATCTGGGCATGATTGAATTATGATTAGGTCATTGACTGGGCCATGTCAGTCAGTAGGGCATTGAGCCCAACCCCCTGGTGGGTGGGGAATTGAATATAAAAGGCAAGGCAAAGAACAGAGTTGAAACAGTCTTTTGAGAAGCAGTCTTTCAAGAAGCAGCTTTGATGTTGGAAAGAAAGCCCCAGGAGAAGAGAAGTGAACTGTTTGCCTGATCGCCTACAGCTGACCTTGTGGAGGAAACAGGAGCTAAGCCCGGAGAGAAACGCAGCCCCGGGAAGAGAGGAACTCAAGAAGCCTGAACCCTGGGCAAATGTCGGCAGCTGTC